>CAMQQG010000079.1:0-12571 GCA_947034895.1 Rhytidiadelphus loreus
GCAGGAAGAAGAGCAGAACGCGCTGCGTTTCGATCCCGAGGAATGGGGCATGAAGCGGTCCGAGAAGGACCACGATTTCATGTTCCTGAACCTGGGCCCGAATCATCCGTCGGCACACGGGGCGTTCCGCATCATCATGCAGCTGGACGGCGAGGAGATCGTCGACTGCGTACCGGACATCGGCTACCACCATCGTGGCGCCGAGAAGATGGCCGAGCGCCAGAGCTGGCACACCTATATTCCGTATACCGATCGCATCGACTACCTCGGCGGGGTGATGAACAACCTGCCGTACGTGCTGACGGTGGAAAAGCTCGCCGGCATCAAGGTGCCGCCGCGGGTGGAGACCATCCGCGTGATGATGGCGGAGTTCTTCCGCATCACCTCGCACCTGCTCTTCTTCGGCACGATGGTGCAGGACGTCGGTGCGATGACGCCGATTTTCTTCATGTTCACCGATCGCCAGAAAGCCTATGACGTGATCGAGGCGATCACCGGCTTCCGCATGCACCCGGCCTGGTTCCGCATCGGCGGCGTGGCGCACGACCTGCCGCAGGGCTGGGATCGTCTGGTCGGCGAATTCGTCGACTGGCTGCCGAAGCGACTGGACGAGTACGAGAAGGCCGCGATGCAGAACAGCATCCTGCGCAATCGCACGATTCACGTTGCCGAATACAACAGCGAAGAAGCCGTCGAATGGGGCGTCACCGGCCCGGGCCTGCGCGCGACCGGTGTGGACTACGACCTGCGCAAGGCCCGTCCCTACTCCGGCTACGAGAACTTCGATTTCGAAGTGCCGCTCGCCGCCAACGGCGATGCCTACGACCGCACCATGGTGCGCATCGAGGAGATGCGGCAGTCGATCCGCATCATCAAGCAGTGCCTCAAGCACATGCCGGCTGGCCCGTACAAGGCGGATCATCCGCTGACCTGCCCGCCGCCGAAGGAACGCACGCTCAAGGACATCGAAACGCTCATCACCCACTTCCTCGGCGTCAGCTGGGGACCGGTGATGCCGCACGGCGAAGCCAGCACGCTGATTGAAGCGACCAAAGGCATCAACAGCTATTACTGCACCAGCGACGGCAGCACCATGAGCTACCGCACGCGCATCCGCACGCCGAGCTTTGCTCACCTGCAGATGATTCCGTACATCATCAACGGCAGCATGATTCCGGACCTGATCATGCTTCTTGCAACCATTGACTTCGTGATGGCCGATGTCGACCGCTGACGCTCCACCGATCAAGCTCGCCGAACTCGTCGGCGGTACCAAGGCGCAACCGCCCGTTGCGTTCGTGATGTCGGACGCCGAGCGTCACGAGATCGAGCATGAACTGCATCACTACGACGACAACCGCGCTGCAGTGATCGAAGCCCTCAAGATCGTGCAGAAGCACCGCGGCTGGGTGCCGGATGGCGCCATCGCGCAGATCGGTGCGGTGATCGGCATTCCGGCATCGGACGTCGAAGGGGTTGCCACGTTCTACAACCTGATCTTCCGCCAGCCGGTCGGTCGCCACGTCATCAAGCTCTGCGACAGCATCTCCTGCTTCCTGACGGGTTACGACGAAGTCCGCGAGTCGTTCCAGTCCGCGCTTGGCATCAAGTTCGGCCAGACCACGCCGGACGACCGCTTCACGCTGCTGCCGATCTGCTGCCTCGGCGCCTGCGACAAGGGCCCGGTCGCGATGATCGACGACGACACGCATGGCAACCTGTCGCCGGAAACGATTTCCAAATTGCTGGAGCAGTACACGTGAACGACCTGCTCGAAGAAACCAAGCCGCTGACCAAGAACATCGTCGCCGGTCGCGGCCCGCTGAACCTCAAGGATTTCGAGGCCGCGGGTGGCTATCGCGGGCTCAAGAAGGCGCTGCAAGGTGCGCCGGGCGATGTCACCAAAGCGGTCAAGGACGCCAACCTGCGCGGCCGCGGTGGTGCGGGCTTCCCTGCCGGTGTGAAGTGGGGCCTGGTGCCGATGGGGCCCGATGCGCCTAAGAACAAGTACCTGGTCTGCAATGCGGACGAGATGGAGCCCGGCACCTTCAAGGACCGTCTGTTGATGGAGTCAGACCCGCACCAGCTGATCGAGGCGATGATCGTCACCGGCTATGCGATCCAGGCCAGCCGGGCCTACATCTTCCTGCGCGGCGAATACATTACGGCGGCGAAGCATCTGAATGCAGCGATTGCCGAGGCGACCGCTGCCGGCTACATCGGCGAGAACATTCTTGGCACCGGCTGGGGCCTGACCCTCAGCGTGCACACCGGTGCCGGCCGTTATATCTGCGGTGAAGAAACCGCGCTGATCAACTCGCTGGAAGGCCGCCGCGCCAATCCGCGTGCGAAGCCCCCGTTCCCGCAGATCGCCGGGCTGTGGGGCAAGCCGACCGTGGTCAACAACGTGGAGACGCTGTGCAACGTGCCGCACATCGTCGTCAATGGCTCGCAGTGGTTTCAGAACTTGAGCCAGGGCAAGAGCAAGGACGGCGGCACCAAGCTCTACGGCGTCTCCGGCCGCGCCAAGAAGACCGGCGTGTTCGAGCTGCCGATCGGCACCTCCGCGCGCGAGATTCTCGAAGTCCATGGCGGCGGCATGAAGGACGGCTACCAGCTGAAGTGCTGGCTGCCCGGGGGTGCTTCCACCGACTTCCTGATGCCCGAGCATCTGGACCTGGCGATGGACTTCGACACCATCGCCAAAGCCGGCAGCCGCATGGGCACGGGTCTGCTGACGGTGGTCGACCATACGCAGAGCATGGTTTCGGTGGTGCGCAATCTCGAAGATTTCTTCGCCCGCGAATCCTGCGGCTGGTGCACGCCCTGCCGCGACGGCCTGCCGTGGACGCACAAGCTGTTGCAGTCGTTGGAGCGTGGCGAAGGCCGCCAGGGCGATATCGAAGTGCTGCAGCAGATGACCAAGTTCCTCGGCCCCGGCAAGACCTTCTGCGCCCACGCACCGGGTGCGATGGAGCCGCTGCAGTCCGCGCTGAAGTATTTCCGCGACGAATTCGAAGCGGGCATCGCCAAGCCAGCGACGGCACAAGCCGCCGCCTAAGTTAAGACTACGGACAGATCCACAGTGGCCATCATTCACGTCGACGGCAACGAGCACGAAGTCAACGGCGCAGACAACCTGCTGCAGGCCTGCCTTTCGCTCGGCCTGGATATCCCCTATTTCTGCTGGCACCCGGCGCTGGGTTCGGTGGGCGCCTGCCGGCAGTGCGCGGTGAAGGCGTACAAGGATGCCAACGACAAGACCGGCCGTATCGTCATGTCGTGCATGACGCCGGCCACCGATGGCAGCTACATCTCGATCACCGACGAAGAGTCGAAGGCGTTCCGTGAAAGCGTCGTCGAATGGCTGATGGCGAATCACCCGCACGACTGCCCGGTCTGCGAGGAAGGCGGTCACTGCCATCTACAGGACATGACGGTGATGACCGGCCATGCCTCGCGCCGCTATCGGTTCACCAAGCGCACCCACCAGAACCAGGACCTCGGCCCGTTCGTCGCGCACGAAATGAACCGCTGCATCAGCTGCTACCGCTGCGTGCGCTACTACAAGGATTACGCGGGCGGCACCGACCTTGGCGTGTTCGGCGCGCACGACAACGTCTACTTCGGTCGCACCGAAAGCGGCACGCTGGAAAGCGAATTCGCGGGCAACCTGACCGAGGTCTGCCCCACCGGCGTGTTCACCGACAAGACCCACAGCGAGCGCTACAACCGCAAGTGGGACATGCAGTTCGCGCCGAGCATCTGCCAGGGCTGCTCCGCTGGCTGCAACATCTCGCCGGGCGAGCGCTACGGCGAAATCCGCCGCATCGAGAATCGCTACAACGGCACCGTCAACGGCTACTTCCTCTGCGACCGCGGCCGCTTCGGCTACGGCTTCGTCAACCTGAAATCGCGTCCGCAGCAGCCCATGCTGAAGCGTGACGGCGCGCTGGCGCCGATCACTGCCGAAGACGCACTGCTCAATGCCGCCAACCTGCTGAAGACGGCCAAGGGCATCGTCGGCATCGGCTCGCCGCGCGCCAGCCTTGAATCCAACTTCGCGCTGCGCACGCTGGTCGGCGCCGACAACTTCTTTGACGGCCATTCGGCTGCCGAGAGCGCACTGGTCAAGCGTGCAGCCGCGATCCTTCGCGAAGGCCCAGTGCCGTCCGCCACGCTGACCAGCATCGAATCCGCAGACGCCGCCTTTGTGCTGGGTGAAGACATCAGCAATACCGCTGCCCGCGTGGCACTGGCCCTGCGCCAGACCGCACGCGGCAAGGCAACACAGCTGGCGGCCGAGAAGCACATCGCCGACTGGCAGGCGATCGCGATCGCCGATATCGGCCAGCACGACAAGCACCCGATCTTCATCGCCTCGATCGACGCCACCCGCATCGACGACATCGCGCGCGCTACGGTACGCGGCGTGCCGGCTGATCTTGCGCGGTTGGGCTACGCCGTCGCTCATGCGATCGATGCCGCATCACCGGCTGTCGCTGATCTTGATGAAGCCACCGCCGCACAGGCCAAGGCCATCGCCGAGTCGCTGCTCGCCGCGGCCAAGCCGCTGGTGATCTCCGGCACTGGCTGCGGCAGCGAATCCGTGTTGAATGCTGCTGCCAACGTCGCCTGGGCGTTGCATGCCAAGGGCAAGCCGGTCGAGCTGGTGCTGGCCGTCCCGGATTCCAACAGCCTGGGCCTGGCCTTGATGGAAGCCGCCGACCTCGAAGCCGCCTTTGCCAAAATCGAATCCGGTGCTGCCGACACGCTGGTGGTGATGGAGAACGATCTCTACCGCCGCGCCGATGCAGCGCGCGTGGATGACGTGCTGTCGCGCGTCAAGCTGATCGTGGTCGATCACCAGATGACCGACACGGCGACCAAGGCCGACTTGCTGCTCTCAGCCGGCAGCTTCGCCGAAGCCGATGGCACCGTCGTCAACTTCGAAGGCCGTGCGCAGCGCTACTTCCAGGTCTACGAGCCGTCGTACTACAAGCCGGAACGCGTCATTCGCGAAAGCTGGAACTGGCTGCATCAGGTCCATGCGCAGCAGCGCGGCGAGTCGATCCGCTGGGGCCTGCTTGACGATGCCACCGCCGAATGTGCTGCGGCACTGCCGATGCTGTCGCGTATCGTCGACGCGGCGCCGAACGCAAGCTTCCGCATGCAGGGCATGAAGATTTCACGCGAGCCGCATCGCTACTCGGGCCGCACCGCGATGCGCGCCAATCTGTCGGTCCACGAGCCGCGCCAGCCGCAGGATGCGGATACTGCGCTGACGTTCTCGATGGAAGGCCATAACGGCATCCAGAAGGGCGAACGTCCTGCGTCGCTGATTCCGTTCGCCTGGTCGCCGGGCTGGAACTCGCCTTCCGCCTGGAACAAGTTCCAGGATGAAGTGGGCGGTCACATCAAGGGCGGCGATGCCGGCGTCCGGCTGATCGAGCCGGCCGCCAACGCGCCGACGGTTCCGGCCTATGCCAATCACGTCCCCGCTGCCTTCGTCGCGACGGTCGGTAAGTGGCATTTGGTGCGCCTGCCGCAGACTTTTGGTGGCGAAGAACTCAGCGCACTCGCGAAGCCGATCCAGGAACGTGCCGAGAAGCCGTTCGTCGCCATGCATCCGGAAGACGCCCATGCCGCCGGCTTCGCGCACTGCGCGATGGTCGATGTGATCCTCACCGGCAGCACTTTGCGCTTGACGCTGAAGACCTCCGGTCAATTTGCACGGGGTGCGGTCGGCCTGCCGGTGCTCGAAGGCATTCCGTTCGTCGCTCCCGGCAGCAAGGTCACGCTTGCAGGAGTCATGACCGCATGAGCTGGTGGACTCCCGCACTGACCGCGATCCTGCTGGAAGTCCTCAAGGGCCTGGCGATCCTGTTCGGCTTCGTCATTACCGCCGCGATGATGATCTGGGCCGAGCGTCGTCTGCTGGGTCTTTGGCAGGACCGCTACGGCCCGAATCGCGTCGGCATCTTCGGCTTGCTGCAGACACCAGCAGACATGATCAAGATCTTCTTCAAGGAGGACTGGATTCCGCCGTTCGCGGATAAGCCGGCGTTCCTGATTGCGCCGATGATCGCGATGGCGACGATCATGCTGTCCGTGGTGCTGATCCCGCTGACGCCGACCTGGGGCGTGGCGCCCGATCTCAATATCGGCGTGTTGCTGTTCTTTGCACTCGCCGGTGTTGCGGTCTACGCGGTCATGCTTGGCGGCTGGTCATCGGACAGCAAATACGCACTGCTCGGCGGCCTGCGCTCGGCCGCCCAGATGATCAGCTACGAAGTGTTCATGGGCGTGGCGCTGATGGGCGTGGTCATGCAGACCGGCTCGTTCTCGCTGTCGGCAATCGTCGAAGCGCAGCGCGGCCTCTGGTTCATCGTTCCGCAGTTCTTCGGCTTCTGCACGTTTGCGCTGGCAGCCGTTGCCACCACCCATCGTCACCCGTTCGATCTTCCGGAAGCGGAACAGGAACTGGCGGCGGGCTACCACACCGAATATTCAGGCATGAAGTTCGGCATGTTCTTCGTCGCCGAATACGTGGGCGTCGTTGCGGTGTCGGCATTGCTGGTCACGCTGTTCTTCGGCGGCTGGCATGGGCCGGGAGCGGATCACTCCGGCCTGCTCGCCTTCATGTGGTTCGCGATCAAGACGGCCTTCTTCATGATGCTGTTCATCCTGCTGCGCGCTTCGCTGCCGCGTCCGCGCTATGACCAGGTGATGTCGGCCGGCTGGAAGTTCTGCCTGCCGCTATCGCTGGTCAACATGCTGATCACCGGTGCGGTGATTCTGTCGCGTCACTCGAATTAAGGATTGAGACTGATCGTGTTCGCAATTCTTAAAGGCATCTACTCGAACCTGCGCAGCATGGTGATGGTCGCCAGCCACTCCTTCCGCAAGCGCGATACGCGCATGTATCCGGAAGTGCCGATCTACGTGCCGCCGCGCTATCGCGGTCGCATCGTGCTGACCCGCGATCCCGATGGCGAAGAACGCTGCGTGGCCTGCAACCTGTGCGCGGCAGCCTGCCCGGTCGGCTGCATTTCCTTGCAGAAGGCGGAGAAAGATGACGGCCGCTGGTATCCGGAGTTCTTCCGCATCAACTTCAGCCGCTGCATCTTCTGCGGCTTCTGCGAGGAGGCCTGCCCGACCAACGCGATCCAGCTGACGCCGGACTACGAGATGGGCGAATACAACCGCCAGGATCTGGTGTTTGAGAAGGAACACCTGCTGATTAATGGCGTCGGCAAGTACCACGACTACAACTTCTATCGCGTGGCTGGCCTCGCGATTTCCGGCAAGCCGAAGGGTACGGCCGCGAACGAAACCGCCCCGGTCAGCGTGAAGACGCTGCTGCCCTGATCCAAGACTGAACCCTCATGGAAATCGCGTTCTATTTCGCAGGTCTGGTCGCCATCGTGTCGACCGTTCTGGCGATCACCAATGCCAACGCCGTGCATGCGCTGCTGTACCTGATCGCCTCGATGCTGGCGATCGCGATGGTTTTCTTTGCCATCGGTGCACCGTTTGCCGGCATTCTTGAGGTGATCGTCTATGCCGGGGCGATCATGGTGCTGTTCGTGTTCGTCGTGATGATGTTGAATCTCGGGCGGCGCACCGTCGAACAGGAGCGCCGCTGGTTAAGCGTCAAGGCCTGGGTTGGTCCGTTCATTCTGTGGGCGGCATTGCTGGGCGAGCTGGTCTGGGTGCTGTCGCCGCATGGTGGCACCCATCCGATCGGCACCACGATGATCGATGGCAAGCAGGTGGGCATCGCGCTGTTCGGGCCGTATCTGCTGGTGGTGGAACTGGCTTCGATGCTGCTGCTCGGTGCGCTGGTCGCTGCCTTCCATCTCGGCCGCACGCAGGACTGATCGCACGATGACCACTCCACTCGCGAGCGTCCCGTTCGAGCACGCGCTGATCCTGTCCGGTGTGCTGTTTTCACTGGGCCTGCTCGGCATTCTTGTCCGCCGCAATATCCTGTTCGTGCTGATGTCGATCGAAATCATGATGAACGCTGCTGCCCTCGCCTTCGTCGCTGGCGGCAGTCGCTGGCAGCAGGCCGATGGCCAGATCATGTTCATCCTGATCCTGACGCTGGCGGCCGCCGAAGCCAGTGTCGGCCTTGCGCTAGTGATCCAGCTTTATCGTCGGTTCAACACACTTGATACCGATGCTGCCAGCGAAATGAAGGGCTGAAGTCGACATGTTCAATCTGCTTTTCATTACATTCCTCGCGCCACTGATTGGCTTCGTGCTGCTGGCGTTCGGCCGCAAGCGCGTGTCCGAAAATGCGGCCGCCATCATCGGCGTCGGCTCGGTCGGCATTTCCGCGCTCGTCACCGCGCTGATCGGCTTCGAGTTCTTCGCTCATCCGCCTGCGAACGGCGTCTACACCCAGACCCTGTGGACCTGGATGCAGGTCGGCAGCTTTGCACCGCAGTTCGCGCTGCGGCTGGATGGTCTGTCGCTGACGATGATGGGCGTCATTACCGGCGTCGGCTTCTTCATCCATCTGTTCGCATCGTGGTACATGCGCGGCGACGAAGCCTTCGGTCGCTTCTTCTCGTACATGAATTTCTTCCTCGCCAGCATGATTTTCCTGGTGCTGGGCGACAACCTGCTGTTCCTGTTCCTGGGCTGGGAAGGCGTGGGTCTGGCGAGCTACCTGCTGATCGGCTTCTGGTACACCGATGTCGCCAACGGCACGGCCGCACGCAAGGCGTTCATCGTCACGCGCGTCGGCGACACCTTCCTGGCCATCGGCATGTTCCTGCTGTTCCGCGATCTCGGCACGCTGGACATCCAGCAGCTGCTGACGCTGGCGCCGCAGCACTACCAGCCGGGCACGCAGACCATCACCTGGATCGCCTTCCTGATCCTCGGTGGCGCATGCGGCAAGTCCGCACAGATTCCGTTGCAGACCTGGTTGCCGGATGCGATGGCCGGCCCGACGCCGGTCTCGGCACTGATCCATGCGGCAACGATGGTCACCGCCGGCGTCTACCTGATTGCCCGCACGCACGTGCTGTTCGAGCTGGCGCCACTGGCGCAGGAATGGGTCGGCATCATCGGCGCGGTCACCTTGCTGGTTGCTGGGTTTACTGCCCTGATGCAGACCGACATCAAGCGCGTGCTGGCGTATTCGACGATGAGCCAGATCGGCTACATGTTCCTGGCGCTGGGTGCCGGTGCCTGGTCTGCGGCGGTGTTCCACTTGATGACGCATGCCTTCTTCAAGGCGCTGCTGTTCCTGTCCGCCGGCAGCGTGATCCTCGCCTGCCACCACGAGCAGGACATGTTTCGCATGGGCAACCTGCGCAAGCACATCCCATTCGTGTTCTGGGTGATGGTGATCGGCATCCTGGCGCTGACCGCGATGCCGCCGTTTTCGGGCTATTTCTCCAAGGACGAAATCCTCAATCAGGCGTATGCCAACGGTCATCATGGTTTGTGGCTGGCGGGTGTCTTTGGCGCGTTCCTGACCGCGGTCTACAGCTTCCGCCTGATCTTCGTCACCTTCTTCGGACCCGAGCGCTGGCGCACGCCAGCTGCACAGGCGCATGACGATGGCCATGGTCATGCCGAGCATCACGGCATGGGGCCGAAGGACGAGCCGCACGGCGCGCACCGGCTCGATCACTCTCTCCCGTTGATCGTGCTCGCGATCCTCGCGATCGTCGGCGGCTTCATCCACCCACCGCTGGCCGCCGTGTTGCCGACCACGCATCCAGAAGGTGCCGAAGAAACACCAGCCCTGATCGAGCACCTGCCGCTGATCGTCTCCCTGATCGGCGTGGCGTTGTCGTGGTTCCTGTTCCTGAAGACGCCGTCGATACCGGCTGCGCTAAAGACGAATCCGGCGACGGCATGGCTGGGTCGTTACTGGCAATCGGCATTCGGTTTCGATTGGATCTACGACAAGCTGCTGGTCAAGCCTTTCCTATGGATCGTCCACCTGCTCCGGCACGACGTTTTCGACGTCATCATCAGCGGCGTGCCGATCCTTCTCAGTGGACTCAACAAACTCACCGCCAAGACGCAGACTGGCCAGCTGCGCTGGTACGCGGCGAGCGTCGCTTTCGGCGCCGTGGTCGTCATCGGCGTAGTGGCTCTATCGTGAAAGAACGCTCATGAATACGGGGATGATTCTGGTTTGGCTGTTTCTGGTTCCGTTCATCGGCGGCCTGTTGTGCTGGCAGGGCGAACGCCTGGGCCGCACCTTCCCGCGCTGGGTGGCCCTGCTGACGATGGCCGTGGTGCTGGGCTTCGCGGCCTATCTGTGGACGGTCGGTGACTACTCACTGACGCTGCTCGGCAACACGCCGAAGTGGGCCGTGCAGTTCCAGGTGCCGTGGATTCCGCAGCTCGGCATCAGCTTCCATCTGGCACTCGATGGCCTTTCGTTGCTGCTGATCGTGCTGACCGGCCTGCTGGGCATGCTGGCCGTCGCCTGCTCGTGGAATGAAGTCCAGCGCAACGTCGGCTTCTTTCACCTAAATCTGTTGTGGAATCTCGGCGGCGTCATCGGCGTGTTCATGGCGATGGATCTTTTCCTGTTCTTCTTCTTCTGGGAAATGATGCTGGTGCCGATGTTCTTCCTGATCGCGCTGTGGGGCCACAACGCACCGGGTGGCAAGGGTCGTGTCTACGCGGCCACCAAGTTCTTTATCTTCACGCAGGCCTCCGGCCTCCTGATGCTGCTGTCGATCCTCGCACTGGTGTTCGTGCACTACCGCGGCACCGGCGTCCTCACTTTTGCCTACGAGGATCTGCTGAAAACAACAATGAGCTCGACGGTCGAGTTCTGGATCATGCTCGGCTTCTTCGTCGCCTTCGCCGTCAAGATGCCGGTAGTGCCGCTGCACTCGTGGCTGCCGGACGCGCATTCGCAGGCGCCGACGGCTGGCTCGGTCGATCTCGCCGGCATCCTGCTGAAGACTGCGGCCTACGGCATCCTGCGATTCGGCATTCCGCTGTTCCCGCATGCCTCGTTGACGATCGCGCCGGTGGCGATGTGGCTCGGCGTGCTCGGTATCGTCTACGGCGCGGTGATGGCGTACTCGCAGCAGGACGTGAAGCGCTTCGTCGCCTACACCTCGATTTCGCACATGGGCTTCGTGCTGATCGGCATCTATGCCGGCACCCCGCAGGCATTGCAGGGCGTGGTGATGCAGATGCTCGCGCACGGTATTTCTGCCGGTGCGCTGTTCATCCTTTGCGGCGAGATGTACGAGCGCCTGCACACGCGTGACATGCGCCTGATGGGCGGCATCTGGTCACGCCTGCCGTTCCTGCCGCCGATCGCCTTGTTCTTCACTGCCGCCTCGCTCGGCCTGCCCGGTCTTGGCAACTTCGTCGGTGAATTCCTGATCCTGCTCGGCACCTACAAGGTCGCCCCCGTCATCACCATCGTCGCGAGCACCGGGCTGGTGCTGGCGGCGATCTATTCGCTGCTGTTCATGGCCCGCGTGTTCTACGGCAAGCCGCAGGTGGCCGACGACGGCCATGGCGAAGGCGAAGGTGGCGCACTGCGCGATCTCAACGCACGTGAAATGGCAACGATGCTGAGCCTGATGGCGATCTCCCTGTTCATCGGCCTGTACCCGCAGCCGTTCCTTGATCTAGTTAAGGCGCCAATGGCTGCCGTCGAACAGGTCTATCACGCAGCGGCCGTCGCCATCGTCCCAACTGCTTCGTCAGTAGCTGGGGGCACGCCGTGAACGTCACGATGCCCCAGATTCTGGCGATGCTGCCGATCCTGCTGACCAGCTTTACCGTGGTCAGTGCGATGACGGCCATTGCGATCAAGCGCGCGCATTGGTGGAACGCCACCTGTGTCGCCATCGGCCTCAACCTGGCCCTGCTGGCCAGCCTCTATCTGCTGCTGCCAGTGGTAATTCCCTCGCTGGCACCGATGCTGGGCGGCGCCGCGATCCCGCAGTTCGTCACGCCGCTGCTGGTGGTCGACAGTTATTCCGCGTTCTACATGGCGCTGGTGCTCGCGACGGCTCTCGCCACGGCCACACTGACCTACGCCTACATCGAAGGCTTCGAGCAGAACAAGGAAGAGGTCTACCTGCTGCTGGCGCTGTCCGCACTCGGTGGATTGATCGTGGTCTGCGCCCGGCATTTCGCCTCGTTCTTCATCGGCCTGGAACTGCTCAGCGTGCCGCTCTACGGCATGATCGGCTACCTGGTGAAGGAGCGACGTTCGCTCGAAGCCAGCATGAAGTACCTGGTGCTGTCCGCGGTTGCTTCGGCCTTCATCCTGTTCGGCATGGCGCTGGTTTACTCGCAGACGGGCACGCTGGCCTTCGCCGAGATCGGCGATCGTCTGGCTTCGGTCACCGGCGCCGGCTATCACGTGATGCTGATCGGCGGCGGCATGATCCTGGTCGGTGTCGGCTTCAAGCTATCGCTGGCGCCGTTCCACCTGTGGACGCCGGACGTCTACGAAGGCGCACCGGCACCTGTCGCCGCGTATCTAGCCACTGCCTCGAAGACCGCCGTGTTCGCCGTGTTGTTGCGGTACTTCGTCGAAGCCCAGGCCTACAAC
>CAMQQG010000080.1:0-33618 GCA_947034895.1 Rhytidiadelphus loreus
CGAGCCGGCTGAGCAAATCGTCGGCAGGACGGGCGCGCTTGTCGGCGAGCAGCGCCCCGAGGTAGCCGGCGAGCTGATCTTCGGCGTCTGCGGCTCGTTGCAGAGCGGCAGCGTCGGCCATCGGCTCCAACGGCGCGACCAGATCCCGCACCAGCGGGGCGGCCAGGTTCCGTCCCTCGACCGGCAGGCCCAGCAGGTCGCCGATGACGTTGACCGGCAGCGGGAGCGCAAGCGTGCTCATTACGTCGACGACCGGCTCACCTGTCGCCATGCCGTCCAACAGCCGGTCGATGGTCGTGATGATGTCGTCGCGTAACCGTTCGATGTGCCGCGTGGTGAACACGTCGGTGACCAGACGCCGAAGCCGGGCATGATCGGGCGGGTTGCGAAACAGCATGGTGCGACGAAAGCGGTGCATCGCTTTGCGCTGCAGGTCCTCGGGCACCGCGGTGAGCCGGAATCCCAGCGACTCGTCCACCTTGCCCAGCCTGCGATCGCGCAGGGCGCTGTCGCAGTCACGGTAGCGGCTGAGGACCAACACGCCAGAACTCGTCTGCAGTACCGGGTACGCCTCACGCAGCCGCCGGTAGGACGCGTAGGGGCCGGTGCTGCCGTGGTCGGTCAGCAGCGTCGCCATCAGCAGTTGATCACTGTTTTCCGTGGTGGTCATCATTGCTCCAGGGCGCGTGCGAAGTGTTCGACGGTCACGGTCACGAACAATGCTGTTGCCGTTGCGATCTCACGTCCGCCCTCCTGGTGCAGGTGTGCGCTGACGTGCAGCCGGCGACCCTCACGCCGGTCCAGGCCCGCGGTGACGGTGTACGGGACGTCGAGTCGCACAGGCGCGAGGTACTCGACCTGCAAGCTGCGCGTCACCGCGAGCTTGCCGACGATGAACAACACGAACCCGAACAGATCGTCGAAGACGGTGGCCACAGCACCGCCGTGCGCGATCCCGGGGGCTCCCATGTGCCGCTCGTCGAAGGTGTGCTGCGCGACCACTTGGTCACCGTCTCGGTGGACCTGGAGGTGATGGCCGTGGGGATTGTCCGGCCCACACCCCAGACACCGCGCTGCGTGCGGCGGCAGCTGCGCGCCGTCTTGCGGGCGCGCAGCCATACCCGCTGCCCATCCGGCCAGCACCGGATCCACATGACCGGCCAGAGGGCCGGCCAAGCCGGGCGTCACGCTCGCGTCGTCGGCGTGGCTCACGCTGCGGCAGTCGCGCGGGTCAGTTCCGCCCGCCCGACCGGGGTCTGCTTGGCGAGGACCTGCTTGCTGAACATGAAGTCGCGGGGTCGGTTGACGCAGTCTGCTGCGATCAGCTCGCCGTGTCGCAGGTAGAAGCAGGTGAAGTCACGGTCCCGCGTCGGATCCCCGCTGAGGACGACCTCGTCGTACCCGGTGTTGAGCCCGGCGATCTGGAGCTTCAGGTCGTACTGGTCGGACCAGAACCACGGCAGCGCCGAAATCTTCTTTGAGCCGCCACTGATCGTCGAGGCGGCGACCTTGGCATGCTCGCCCGCGCTCGGTACCGACTCCAGGCGGACACGGCGGTCATAGCGGGCCATGTGGTGGGTGGCGCAGTCGCCGGCGGCGACGATGTCGGGGTCGCTGGTCCGGGCCTGGTCGTCGATCACGACGCCGTTGTCGACGGTCAGGCCCGCTGCTGCGGCGAGTTCGATGTTCGGCTCCACCCCGATCCCGACAATGACCAGGTCGGCCGGGATCAGCTCGCCGTCGGCCAGGACCACTTCGGCGACCTGCCCTTCGCCCGCGAGGGCCCCAACACACGCACCTGTCCGGATGTCGACGCCTTCGCTGCGGTGGATCCGGTCGAAGAAGGCGGAAACCTCCGGGGCGGTGACCCGCTCCAGGACGCGTCCGGTCGCCTCCAGCACCATGACTTCCAAGCCGAGTGCGCGCAGCGAGGCAGCTGTCTCCAACCCGATGTAGCCCCCGCCGACGATCACTGCCCGACGACCGGGGATAGCGGCCGCACGGATCAGCTCACCATCTGCGGCCGTGCGTAGGTAGTAGACGCCGCCGAGGTCGGCTCCGGACAGAGTCAGCCGTCGAGGCCGGGCCCCGGTGCACACCGCGAGTTTGTCGTAGGACAGCGACTCGCCACCGTCCAGCGACAGGCTGTGAGCTGAGCGGTCGATCGCCTCGACGGTCGTGTCGAGGAGCTGGACGTTCTGCTTCACGTAGAACTCAGCGTTGCGGATCGCCAGCGCCTCGAGCGTGCTCTTTCCGGACAGATAGGCCTTCGACAGCGGCGGCCGCTGGTAGGGCAGTGCTGACTCGTTGCCGATGAGCACGATCTCGCCGGCCCACTTCTCCTGGCGCAGGCTGGCCGCGAGTTGAGCTCCGGCATGGCCGGCTCCGAGGATGACCGCCCGCTGTGGGCTCACGCGTCGGGTTTCGGTGTCAGGCGGACCATCAGCTTGCTGATTCCCCGCACGAAGTTCGACTGCACGTATTCCGGCTCGCCGACGACCTCGATGTTGTCGAAGCGCACGAGCAACTCTTCCCAGAGGATCCGCAGTTGCAGCTCGGCGAGCCGGTTGCCCATGCAGCGGTGGACTCCGAACCCGAAGGAGATGTGGTTGCGCGCGTTGGCGCGATCGATGATGAGGTCATCGGGGCGCTCGAAGACGCGCTCGTCGCGGTTGCCCGAGGCGTACCACATCACGAGCTTGTCGCCCTTGCGGATGAACTGCCCGTTCAGCACGGTGTCGGCCTTCGCGATCCGACGCATGTACGCCAGGGGTGTCTGCCAGCGGATGATCTCCGAGATCATGTTGGGAATCAGGTCCGGGTTTGCCTTCAGCTTTTCGAACTGGTCGGGGAACCGGTTCAGCGCAAGGACTCCGCCGCTCATCGAGTTACGGGTCGTGTCGTTGCCCCCGATGATCAGCAGGGCCAGGTTGCCAAGGAACTCCATCGGACGGTCGATGAGGTCTTTGGTGTTCTCATCGCTCTGCAGCATGGTGATGAGGTCGAAGCCGGGCTCCTCACCGGCGGCGGTCCTGGCCGCCTTGTCGCGCCAGTGCGCGCTGAGGCCACGCGCCATGTCGGCCATGCCGCGGAACACCTCGTCGTTGTCCGAGGGTCCACCGTTGGCCTGTTCCATGGACGACCCGAGGTCGGACCATTCGACGAGCTTGCGTCGCTGCTCGTAGGGGAAGTCCAGCAGCGTGGCCAGCATCCTGGCGGTGAGTTCGATCGAGACGCTCTGCACCCAGTCGAAGGGCCGATCCACGGGCAGGTCGTCCAGAACCTCTTGGACGCGCGATCGGATCAGACCCTCCATCTCTTTGAGGTTCTTCGGTGCGACCACGCCCTGGACCGCGGCGCGCTGCAGGTCATGGCGCGGCGGGTCCATGGCGATGAACATCGCGACGTCCAGGAAGCGTGGCGGGGTGCCGATGATGATGAACGGCTCGGCGGAGAAGACCTCGTGGTTCTTGTCCACGGCGATGATGTCGGCGTGCCGCGTGACTGACCAGAACGGACCGAACGGGCTGTTGGGCTGGTAGTGCACCGGCGCCTCGTTGCGCACGCGTGCGAAGTAGGACTGCCAACGCCCTTGCCTGTACAGGAACGGATTACTGAGGTCGATGTCGGCGAGTTCGACGTCCTCGACCGGTGGGATGGGGCGCTCGGTGAAGATCTTGTCCCCGTTCGTGCCGGTCACCCATCGCCGGGTCTTGTCATAGACGTGCGCGCCCTGGATCTGACGGTCGATCGGGATGATCGTCTGGACCTTGGCGCTGATCGCCTCGGGAATTTTCGTGACGTTCTTGATCATGACTTGTCCGTCTCTCTCGTTGTCACATCTGGAACTCGGGCACTGAGACGATCAAGCCGTCCCAGGCCTCTGTCGCCGCCATCTGGCAGGACAACCGGGAGGTCGGCTGCCGCTCCGGGTTCATCGCCAGCATCTCTTCCTCGTCCGCCCCGGACAGGCCAACCTGGTCGGTCCACTGCGGGTCGACGATGACGTGGCAAGTCCCGCACGCCGCTTCGCCCCCGCAATCGCCGTCGATGCCGGGTACCGCATTGTTCGTCGCGACCTGCATCAGCGACATGCCTTCGTCCAGCGGTGCCTCGTGCTTCTCGCCGTCGTAGGACACGAAGGTGACAACTGCCATGACCAACTCCTCGTTGTTGAGCCGTCGCATCGGACCAAGCGCACGATCGTGTGTGCTCAGTCACGGGTCCCGAAAAGGTGAGCGACCAATGCCGAAGCGCCGCACGCTCTACCCCCCACACCTAGCGTTGACGATTACGTGCTCTTTGTCAACGGGAAGACGTTCAGGGCAGCTGCGTCAACGTCCGGTCGACTCGGTGTTCGGGCACGCGGTCAGACCGGGTCAGGCAGACCGAGATAGCGCAAGGCCACGACACACACTTGTCGCGAGACCTGACCAGGATCGCCGCCAGGCAGCACGAGATGGCTGACAGTCAGACGGACGAGGGCATCAATCCCGCCGGCAACATCGTCGGCGTCAAGCTGGACGAAGTGCTCGCAGAACCAGGCGGTCAAAGTTTCTGAGGCGGTCTGCAGCATCGAACGCGAGGTCGGCAGCAGAGGCAGCACCCCGGTCGGCGCGGCATCCGCTTGGTCGCCCGCGCGGTTGGAGACCAAAACCGCCTTCAGCAGAGGACTTCTCTCGGCTTCATCGAAGGTGAAGCGCACGGCGGCCGTGACGGCGGCTGCCGCATCGCCGGCGTTGTCCTCCAACACCGCGGCGATGCCAGCGAGGAAACGTTCGGCCTCTTGCAACACGAGCGCGTCACCGAGGCCGGCCTTGTCGCCGAACTCCTTGTAGATCGTCGGTCGAGACACACCAACGAGGGAGGCGATCTCGCTGATCCGGACCCGCTCCCAACCCTTCTCCAGGGTCAACGCACGTGCCGCGACGAGAACCTGCTCGCGCACGTGTCGTCTAAACGACTCACGCAGAGATTCGCTGGCCATGCCAAGAACGTTAGCGAAGAGCCCTCAGCTTGTAAGCGATGCGACATTTTCCAAGTGTCCGTCCACAACCCTGTCACCCTGATCGGCGGTCGCCAGGCGTCGCATCATTGACAAAGCCTCGAATCTCGGCAAATCCAGCGATGCGCAAGGCCCGCATCGGCGGCCGGGTCGTGTCCCAAGCAGTCGTGATCGCCACCAGCGTCACCGCCAACGGCCACCGCGAGGTCCTCGGAGTCGATGTTGGCGACAGCGAGACCGAGGACTTCTGGAGGGAGTTCCTGCGCTCGCTACGCGACCGTGGGCTGCACGGCGTCCAACTCGTCATCAGCGACGCCCGCCGCGGCCTGACCAACGCCATCAGCGCCGTCTGCGCGGGCAGTAGGTCGCGTCGAGGAACACATACGGCGTGGCCTGATCGGCCAGCGAACGCTCGCGCCAAGGCCGCGATGTCGGTGTCGAGCTGGCCGCAGATCCGCGACACCTCGGACTTGGAGATGCCCGACTCGACACCCAACGCGGCGACCAGGTCATCGACCTTGCGCGTCGAGACCCCCTCGATCCAGGCCTGCATGATCACCGCGTGCAACGCGACATCGACCCTCCGCCGCGGGCAGAGCAGCGACGGGAAAAACGACCCCGAACGCACCTTTGGGATCTTGACCGTGATGTCGCCGGCCGCGGTCGATAGCAGCTTGTCGCGGGTGCCATTGCGCTGCGTGGTGCGGGCCTCGCTGCGCTGGTGCGGTTCGGCGCCGATGTGCGCTGTTGCCTCGGCATCGACGAGCAACTGCAGCATGGTCGCGAGCAGCCGGCGCACCAGATCACCACCGTCGGCGCTGCGCATCACATCGAGCAGGTCGAGCAGGGCAGACTGATCCAGAGCCATCGTGTGAAACCTCGTTCCGTGAGTTCCTTGGCGGGTACTCACAGAGCGTCACGCGGTGGCTCCTTCATCTTCGGCGACACACCGCCCGACCATGATCAGGAACCCGATTTACACCACCCGGCGGGACTCTCCCCACCGGCTGCCGCAGGTGCTCTTACAGCAATCGAACGATGTCTAAAAGACTCTAAAAGGGCGCGTTCCCGAGAGCCTGTGGGCGTGAAGTCCGTCGCTCCGGCTGTCGGGAGGTGTGCAGGGTGACGTGCGTCGGTTGAACGATTCGAGCGGCTACCCGACGCTTGTCGTGAAGGAATGTCAAGGTGAGGTCGATGCCCTCGATCTCCCCGAGCCAGCCCTCGGCTTCGGCCCGTGTCCGGCGTGCGAGCAGGTCGACCTCGAGCTCACCGAGCCGCTCAACCATTTTCGGGTCGAGCCGGAGCATCGGGCACCGGATGCACGCGTGCTCATGCGCGCACGGCGTGCCGTATGGCCGGCCGCAGTTTCCGAGCTCGACCTTGCGTCTGTCGAAGTGCTGTTCGAACTCTGCCCACTCCTCGCCGGTCGCGGACCTGTACTCATCAGCTGGGCGCAGTGCTCGCCGTCGGGCGAGGTGAGCTTGGTAGTGGCGGACGACGTCTTCCTGGAAGACGGCGACATAGCCTCGCGTGGTCTCGATGTTGAGGTGGCCGAGCAGGGCCGCGCCGATGTGGATGGGCAGACCGCTGTTGACCAGCTCAGTTGCCAGAAGTCGCCGGAAATCCTGCGGGCTGAAGTGCGCGGTGGCGAAGGCCGGATGCGTTTGACCCAGCTCGTCACACAGTCGGCGGAGGCGGTTGGTGACCGCACCGGGGCTCACCGCTTCGCGCCGCTGTCCGATGTCGCGTTGGAACAGGAATGGCTGCGGCTCGGTCGTGATCCGCTCGTAGGGGTCGTAGCGGGTGGCCAGCGGGACGATCGCCCGGTCGGCGGTGAGCCGCCTGATGATGCAGGCGATGACGTGGAACAGCTCAGCCGACATGGGGATGACCCGTTCGCGGTCGCTTTTAGACGGGGCGATGACCAGGAGAGCGATGACCTCGCCGTTGGGTCGCTGGTACTGCCGCACGGACAGCTGCGACAGTTCGAGTACTTCCTCAATGCGGGCGCCGGTGTGGCGCAGGGTCTCGATGACGGCCCACTGCCAGAAGGCGGTGTCTTCTTCCAGGGTGAGGTTGCGGGCACGGTTCGTGTTCTGCTCGTGGACGCGGACGTTCGCGTAGCCGCAGGCGCGCTCGTGCGCGCGGTCGGCCTGGGTGAACAGGCGCTGGTACCGGTGCGAGTCGACCGCGAAGTGGTCACCTGCGGACGCGGCGCTGGCGGCCGCGAGCAGCCGGGTGAGATTTTGCAGCTTCGTGTCGACGTGTTCGACTAGGACTGGGAGCAGGGGTTGCAGAGTGCGGGTGCGGTCGGCCATGCGCTCGCGCACGCGCCGTTGGCGCTTTTCTCGCGTTCGCATTTCGTGGATCGGGATTGGGCACGGCGCGGCCCACACGGCCCAGTCGGATGCCTCGTGCGCCCAGGCCTGGATGTCGCTGTAGAGGGCGCGGACGGGAATGAGCACGGAGTCGGGGCTGGTGCGTGGCCGGCCGTCCTCGCGCAACGCCAAGCCCTCGCGCCAACGCTGATAAGTGTCCTGATTGAGCCGAAGGTCGCGCTGATCAGGGTTGATCCGTTCGATCGCAGTCCAGAAGGTGCCGCAGAGCACCGTCGTCAGGCCGTGCAGCGTCACGTAGTCGATGGTGTGGCTACGACGGGTCAGATAGCGGATCAGCAGCTCCCGCACGTCGCGATGGGTGATCTGGAATCGGTCAACCAGCTCGGTTGGGCTCAGTTGCGGCACTCGCGTCGCGGCGCGCAGCGTCGGGGGCGTGGATGGCCGAAAGTGCCCGGTCTCGTGCAGCACGCGCCAGGCGGTGTGGCCGACGTAGGTGGTGTTGTCGGTGCGTCCGAGACCGCCGACGCGGGTCTCGTGCGCGTAGTAGAGGAACGCCTCGGGCGTCAGGTCGGTGAAGCCGATCTGCTGCGTCGTGAGCGCGGCGGACACGTCGAACAGCGCATGCTGCTTGTAGCGGGCAGAGACGGCCACGGTCGCCATTGCCGCGAAGAACGCGTCGAGCTTTGGGTCGTCCTGCGCGCCGCGGAACACCTGTTCGTAGCTGAGGAAGTTGTTCGACCGCAGCGCCGGAAGTGATGGCGCGATCACCCGTAGGGAACACAGCGCTGCCAGCGCTCGCGTGACGTCCCCCGTCCCGACTCGCAGCCCGGCGTCGACGCGTCGACCGCCGAGATCGCGCACCGGGCGGCCGGCGTGATCGAGGCCTGCCGCCTGCCAGCGGTGCTGCCAGGTGTCGCCGGGGAAGGTCGCGAGATGGTCGAGCAGCAGCGTCATTCCGCGTCGGCGGAAGCCTAGGGTGCTCGCCTTGGCCGACCAGACTCGCGCGCTGACAGCGTCGAGGTCCTCGGGCGTCGCGGCGTCCAACGTGCCTTGCGGGCGAACCGGGAGTAGCGGCAGCGGCGCGCGCGTGGGGGTCACCGAGCGCCGAGTGTCGCCTCGGACTCTCCGATCATCGGCAACCGGGTTCAGCGCGCGTCGCCACGGTCGCGTCGCCTGGGCCGTCCGCTCAACCACCGAACACCGTCCGGAAGTCGGCTTCGGCGTAACCGGGGCTGAAGGTCGGCTGCGGCCGTGGCCGCAGGAAGTGCTCCTGTAGCTTGTCATGCAGTTGCTCGACGTCGGGATGCAAGTACAGCTGCGTTGAGGCGAGGCGCCGGTGCCGCAGCACGCTCTGCACCTCAACCAGGGTCAACGCTGGGTCGTTCGCCATCCGGGAGGCACCGGTATGGCGCAGGTCGTGCAGGGTCCAGTTAGTGTGCAACTGCTCGTTCGCACGCTGCAACACCCGTCGCATCGCCGAGTAGCTCAACGGCCGGGAAGCTCCACGGCGAGTGCGCCACACCGGCTCGTCAGCGTCCGGCACGCCGTCCTCGTCGAAGTAGCGCGCCAAGTGCATGAACGCCTCCGGTGAGCCGGGAACCTGCTCCAGAAGCGTGCTGCCTTTGGACACCACCCAGATCCGCTGTCCTGCCCAATCGACGTGCTGACCCCGGACCCCGAGCAGTTCGCTGGCGCGCGCCGCACTGGATACGTAGAACGCCAACAGGGCTCGGTCACGCTGACAGCCCATCGCCGCGAACAGTTCTTGCCACAAGCGATCCGGGATCGGGCGCGGCCGCCGGTCCGCAATCTTCTGTCGCAACGGCCCGCGCCGGTGCTCGCTGGTCGACTCGTTTGACCCGCGGTGCGCCAGTAGCCGGCGGCGGCCGTGCCCGGGTACCGGATTCAGCAGCGGGCCCCGTCCGAAGTGTCCGTGGAAGGCGTAGAACGCTGACACGACCGTCAGGGCGTGGTTAATCGTCGACGCGGCGTAGCCCGTCCGCAACGTTGGCTTGCCGGTGCGCAGGTTGACCGACCCTGCCGCAAGCCGACTTTCCGGCCCACGCTCGCGTTGCGGGTTCGAAGCATGACGCATCCAGCCGACGAGCAGTTCGACTTCAGCGCGGGAGGCGTGGTCCCACTCCACGTCGACGAGGTTAAGGAGGCGCCACCACCGCAGCAGGTCGTAACCGTAGGAGCGAAGTGTCAGAGGGCTCATGTCCGACAGCGATAGGTCGGCGAGGAACTCGCAGATTGGCTCGATCTCGCTGCACTTGGCATCGACGACCACAAACGGCGGGTCGCCCGTCGGCTGAGCGCAGACGTCACCGATCGTTGGAAGGACCGTGCGACCTTCGGCTACATCGTCCCGCAACGATTCCGTCATTGGTGTGTCCCCACGATCGCCGGGCCTGAACGGCTCGGATCATGGTGCAGTCAACAGGTCGGCGTCGTAGAGGTGGCAGGCGCAGGCGGCTACGGCTTGGTCGTTGTGCCCGCTGTCGGTGCTGCGCGTGGTGCTGGTGGTGGTCATGGTGGTTCCTCTCGGCCGGGGCGTCGCTTGTCGGCGCCGAGTGGTTATGCGGCGCTCGCGGCGGATTCGCGGCGGCGGGAGATGGTGCGTTTGGTGGTGGCGAGTTGGTCGGCGATGTCGCGGATGGACTTGCCGCGTTCGGTCAGACGCCGCACGACCTCTGCCTGCTCAGCGGGGGTCAGCTCGGCGAGGCGGATGCGGTCACCGGCGACGGCGCGCTCGATCGCGATCTCGTCGAGGTCGTCGGGGTCGGGTCGGGCGTCCGGGGAGCCCGGGTCCGGGTCTGGGTCGGTGTCGATGTCGTCCCAGGCGAGCGGCGGCAGCCATCCCTGCCCTGCGGCCAGGACGCGGGCCTCGTCTGATGCGCGGCATTGCGGGTCGGTGTCGCGGGCCGGCGGGGTGTCCCACAGGCGGTCGTAGAGGTCGCTGACGCGCTGGGCGGTCTGTGCCTGCACGGTGTCGCAGGTGAACAGGTCGCGCAGCTTGGTGGTGGTGCGGCCCAGCTGGGGCGCGAGGGCGGCGACGGGCCAGCCGACGGCGGCGAGAGCCTGCAGGCGGCGGCGGGTGCCGGTGGCATCGATCTGGCTTTGTGGGGAGCGGTAGCGGTCGGTGACGGCGAGGATGCGTTGGGCGAGGTCGGCGCGGATCTGCGTGATCGGCGGCCGGTTGCCGGTGCGGTTGGTGGACTGGGCGATCTCGCGGATGTGGGTGGGCGAGGTGTGCACGGCCTTGGCGATCTGCTCACACCCGACCCCGTCGCGGCGCAGCATCTGGATGTGGTCGCGGGCCTGGGTCGCGTCGACGTAGGGGCTGGGTGCGCCGAAGGTCTGCTCGCGTGCGGCGGCGCGGTCGTAGGTGGTGTTGGCGTCGGTGCAGGGTCGGCAGCGGCAGCGGTCCTTCACGTACGCGGCACGGGTGCCGTGCTCGTGCGGGTGGCCGGGATGCTGGCAGTCGCGGGTCGGGCCGCCGGCGGCGCGCTCGGCACGGCGCTGGGCCGCGCGGGCGAGGCGCTGGTGCTTGGCGCAGGAGTGGCGGCCGAACTGCCCGTCGGCGATGGCGTCGTTGGCGTAGGTGTGGGTGTAGCCGCAGGTGGGGCAGACCCGGGTGGCGCTCACCGGACCGGCTCCGGATCGATGTGGCCGCACAGGTCGTAGCCGCCGAAGCCGGTCGCGTTGGGGACGTGGCGGGTGCCGTAGTGGCCGCGCGCGGTCCGGATCGGGCCGCCGGTCTCGAGCCAACCGTCGGGGTAGACGTCGTTGACGGCGTCGATCCAGCGCTGCATCGCGTCGGTCTGCTTCTTGCTGGTGCCCGCCTCGGGGCGCTTGGCGACGAGGGGCAGCTCGCGCCAGCCGGGCCACGCGTGGTCGTGGGCGTCCTCGGCCGCGTCGTTCTCGCCGTCGCGGACCTCGCCCTCCCACGCGCAGTGCAGGCACGCGGCCCGGTAGACCAGGTGACCGACGCAGCAGCACTCCTCGCGGTAGTGGTCGCAGCGCAGGTCGGCGGTCAGCGCGGTCGGACGGCAGACGCCGGTTCGGTCGCTGCGCCCGATCCCGAAGCCCGCGCCGCCTTGCTGACGCCAGGCGTGGGAGCGGCGGTGGCAGTCGAAGTGGCCGTAGGTCTCGGCCCACGCGTCGGCGATCTCCATGCGGGTGAAGAACCCGCGAGCGGTGTCGCCGTAGATCGACGGCGCCTGGTCGAAGATCCGCTGCCGCTCGGCCTCCGCGTCGGCCGCTGCGGCGGCGTCGAGGTCGGCGAACAGGTCGAGCTGCTCGATGATCGCGGCGGTGGCCATGTCAGCTCGCCTGCCTCAGGGCCTGCTGCTCGCGCTCCACGCGCTGGCGCAGGTGCTGGGTCGACAGGTCGCGGCCGTAGTCGCTCTGCTTGGGGTCCAGGACGTCGTCGAGCGCGCGCAGCACCTTCTCGGCCGCGCGGGCGTGTTCGGCGGCGACGTCGAGCGCGGCGCGGCACAGGCGGTTGTGCGGGTACCCGGCGAGGTTGCCGAGCTGGGCCGAGGCCTGGTGCAGCAGGGTCTGCCACACCAACTCCTCGCCGCGCAGCTCGGCAACATGCTCGGCGGTGGCCAGATCGTCGGTGACACTCGGGACGCCGAGGTCCTCGCCGTAGCTGCGGGCCGGGTCGACGGTCATGACAGCACCTGCACGGTGATCGCGCCGAGCCACTGGCTGACGTTGCTGCTGACCGCGTTGCCTGCCTGCAGCTGCTGCTCACCCTGGTTGCCGGTGAGCCGGTAGTTGTCCGGGAAGCGCTGCGCCCGGGCGGACTCGCGGGGCTTGACCATCCGGAAGTGGCAGTCGTTGATGTCGATCGCCGACGTCGCCGAGCTGGTGGCCAGGGCGGCGGACTCGACGGTCGCCTGGGTGTGGATCGGCTCGTCGGTGGTGGTGACCCGGCCCTTGCGGTAGGGGATGACCAGCGACATGTTCGGGCGGGCGACCAGACCGGGCAGCGGGTCGCCGACGGCCTTGTTCATGTGGCCGATCGCGGCGTAGTTCAGGCCGCCGTGGTGCTTGGAGATGAACGCCCCGGGCGGGACGGTGACGCCGTGGTGGCGGGCGGTGGCCATCGTCGCCAGCGGCTCGTTCATGCCGGTCGCCTCGGCGTGGTTGCGCAGCATCGTGATGAACGGGCTCGCGTCGCTCACGGCGGGGGTGCAGACGCCCTCGATGTCGCGGGTGGTCCGCGTGCGCATCGGGTTCTCGACGCTGCTGGCGGTGTCGTTCCAACCGCCGCCGGCGGGCACCAGCATCGGCGGGCAGGCCAGCCCGTCGCCGGTCTTGGTGGTGCGGGCCGGGAACGGCCCGGCACCGGCGGGGTAGGGGCGGCCGTCCTCGTCGACGCCGTGGTTGACGTTGAGCATGGTGGGCTCGGCGAACATGTCCAGGCCGGTCTGGATGCGGCGCATCGTCGCCGCGACGAGGGGGCGCTTGCCCTCGGCCTCGCGGTCGCCGATGCGCGAGCCCAGGTCGTGCCAGTCGATGATCGAGGCGGCGGGCAGCACGAACGGCTCGACGAGGCTGTAGCGGCAGCGGGCGTTGGGGCAGCGGTAGTCGTACTGCTGGCGGTACTTGCCGACCTTGCGCTTGTTGGGGCGGCGCCAGGACTGGACCGCGGCCACCACCTCGTCGCACTGCGCGCACCAGGCGGTCGGGCGGGGGCTGACGTCGGGCACCGGCACGCCTGCGGCAGTGGCGTAGACGTAGAGCCGGTCGCGCCACTGGGCGGCCGGGGTGTTGGTGGCGTCGCCGACGTGGGCGCTGCTGACGCTGATCAGCTGCACGGTGTAGCCCAGGTTCTGCAGCCCGGCGACCCACCAGTCGAACAGCTGCCACTTGGTCGCGAACTCGACGACGTTCTCGACGATGACGACCTTGTAGCGGTGCACCTCGACGGCGCGGATCACGTCGAACGCGGTCGCGCGGGAGCGTTCGGCGGCCTCGTTGGGGACGTAGTCGTCGAAGGTGGCGTCCAGCTCGGCGCGGATCTGCTCCTCGCGCTTGTGCCCGCCGGCCGGGGAGTGCCAGACGCAGGACGGGGAGGCCCACAGCACCTGGGTGTGCGGGAGCTTGCGCATGTCGTAGTTGGTGACGTCGGCGATCAGGTGCTCGGCGTGGGTGAAGTTCGTCGAGTGGGTCTCGATCGCGCGGCGGCTGTGGTTGGCGGCGAGCTTGAGGTTCAGCCCTGCGCTGACGAGGCCGATCGAGGAACCGCCCGCCCCTGCGAAGATGTCGGTGAAGTCGATGTCGGTCCAGCCGGTGGGCACGAAGTCCGGGACGACCAATCCCGCCGTGAGCCAGGCATCGCTGTCGCCGAGGGTGCCGAGCCGCGCGCTCATGCCGCACCACCGGCGGCGGTGCCGTGCGCGGTCGGCGTGGTCGGCCAGGCGTCGGCGGTGTAGCCGTAGCCGGGGACACCGGCCTTGTCCAGGACCGTCTCGATCCAGTCGGTGCGGAAGCTGCCGTGATCACCGACGTGCTCGTCGAAGTCCAGCGCGGTGAACTGCCCAGCGGTGGCAGCCCACTCGACGTCGGACAGGGTCCGCTCGACGTGCGCTTCGACGATGGCGCGGTCGACGTAGGCCAGGCTGAGGCCGAGGTGGTCGCCCAGGTCGCGCAGCAGCCGGTAGGTGCTGCCGTCGTAGGCGTCGACCAGCGTGAGCAGGGCGCAGGCCCGGCGGGCGAGCTGCGCGGTGCGGCGGGCGACCAGGATCGTCTCGTCGGCTGCCTGCGCGGTCGCGGCGTCTTCGTCCATTCCGGCGGCGATCAGGGCGCGGGCGCGTCGCTCGCTGTGCTCGGCGGCGGACGCGAGCACGTCAGGTGTCACGTCGTCGACGTCGGTGATCGCGGGCGCGGTGTCGGTGGCGGTCATCAGCGGATCACCTCGCCGTAGACGGCGACCTGGAACACGACGTCGGCGATCAGCTCGTGGGACTCCAGCACGCTGTAGTCGGCCTCGGCTTGCGCGAGGTCGGCGACCCGGCGCAGGCCCTGCGCTCGCGCGGCGGCGAGGGTGGCGCTGACGTAGGGCAGCGTCCGGCTGTCGCTGACGTGGCCGCGCTCGGCGCAATCGTCGGGGTGTTCGATGAGCTTGGTGACGGCGCGGGTGATGTCGTCGAGATCAGCGCTCCACACCGAGCGGTCGCCGACGTGGATGAGCAGGTCGCGGGCCAGCGCCTGCTGGGGGCTGTAGTCGTCGAGGTGGGTCATCTGTGACGGTCTCCTTCGGGTGGGTCGCTGGTCGCGGAAAGCGCGCCTCAGGCGACGTGGGCCGCATTTGCGGTGAGCGGGTGGGTGAACTCGGCGAGCACGTAGATCGCTTCGCTGTCCAGATCCAGGACGTAGCTGCGGGTGCCGAGGCTGTCCTCGAGGCCGATGAGCTGACGGCCGCCGTTGAGCTGGGCGCTGCCGACCATGTGCAGCTGGTCGCGGCGGTGGTGGAAGACGGCGTTGACGATCGCGCGCACGGCCTGCCCGTCGAGGTAGATCGGGCGGGCCGGGGTCTCGACCCAGTTCATCCGGTCGATCGCGGAGAGGATCTCGTCGCGCTGCGGCTGTTCGCTGGTGAAGCCCATCCGGACGCCCAGCGCGGTCCAGGACAGCCGGTCGGCGTCGTGGGTGCTGGTGGTCATCGCGACGCACCTCCGACGGGGGCGGGGCGCAGGAAGGACGACTGCCCGGACGTGGTCCAGAGGTTGATCACGCCGCCCATGCCGCCGTCGGGGGCGTCG
Organism: Rhytidiadelphus loreus; assembly: GCA_947034895.1. Taxonomy (NCBI): domain Eukaryota; kingdom Viridiplantae; phylum Streptophyta; class Bryopsida; order Hypnales; family Hylocomiaceae; genus Rhytidiadelphus; species Rhytidiadelphus loreus. The sequence continues at coordinate 15,123 of CAMQQG010000080.1, forward strand.
GTGTGCACGACGTACTCGACGCCGTCCTTGCGTCGGTGGATCGAGCTGATCCGGCCCGGCGTTGCGGTCCCTTTGCGCTGGACCTGAACCCGGTCGCCCACCTGGTAGGTCGGTGCGGTGGTGCTGATCTGTGTGGCGGTCATCCCGCTCACCTCCTGATTCGGCGCGTACGTGCCCTGTACCAGAAGTATAGTGTACTGCTGGTACAGTGCACAAGAGGTACAGTGCGCCAAATGTGTAGGCTGGTGAGCGTGGAGAGTCAGCCGGCGGTTGTGGCCATGGCCGAAGTGATCGAGATGCTCGGTCTGAGCAAGGCCCGTGTTGTGCAGCTGATCGCGTCGTCCGGGTTTCCCGAGCCGATGGCTGTGATCAAGGCCGGGAAGATCTGGTCCTACGAGGACGTCAAGACGTGGGCCGAGAGCGGCGGCCGCACCGTGCACCCAATCCCACCTCGGTGACGCCTTTGCCGGCGTGCGGCGCGGCTGCGTCCGGAGTGCAGGACGCGACGGTGTTAGGTGCCTTGCTCCTGCTGTGATCGCGGTTGCGCGCTGGTCTGGCATGCCGTCTCCCGGTGGTGAAGTGGCTCTTCACCGGGATAGGGCGCTTTTTTGACCCCCGATACGACGTCGCGGGCCCAACTTTTTTCAGATTTTTGGTCGTGCCCTGCCGCCGTGCCGGATTTTCGGGTCATCGCGAGGGTCCGCTGCGCTGCTGACCCTGCTGCGGAGCCGGTGGCGCGGGCCTCGACACGGCGGGCGGATCGGTATCGGGGCCGGGGCGCGGCCCTGTGGCGGGGGGCACTGCGTTGGCAAGCCGGTAGTCCAGGCTTCGGGCCGGGTTGTCAGCGGGCAGGGTCCGTTCGGCGACGACCTGGTCGACCAGGCCAGCGACGTCGGCGCCGGTGGCGGCGATGCGTTCGAGCTGAGCCGCGAGGGTAGGCCAGTGCGGGTCGTCGAGGATCTGGGGCTGCGAGTCGCGGAACAGGTGTTCCCACCGCGCGGCGGCCGTCGCGGCGGGTGTCGCGGCGGAACCGCCGCGGTCAGGGGTCGCGGGGTTCGGCGCTGCGGCCGCGCGATCCGGCCGGGTGGGGTCGTGCGGGTCCGCCGGCCGGACATGGCTGATGGGGGAGATGCGCCGGGTGCCGTAGGGAGATTCGACGGTGACGTGCTCCGGGCCGGGATGGTCGACGACGACACCATGGCCGAGCTGCCGGCCGGGGCCGTCCTCGCCAATGGCGTGCACGGTCAGTGCTGTTCCGGTGGGGAACTGCTGCGCGGACCGGTAGGAGCTGGTGTCGCGCGGCTGGGCCGGGCGTACGCGGTCCGCTTCGGTCCACCCACCGGGAGGTGTTCGCTCCGTGGCGTCATCACGCGTGGCTCGCTCGGCTGTGGCCGCCGCGGGCGTGGTGGTGTGCGGCTGACCGTCGACGGTGATGTCGGTGAGGCTCGGGTCTTCGGCGATGCGGCGTAGCAGTCGATCGACGTTGCGGGCGCTGAGGTCGACGGGTTCTGCTTGCAGCTCGACGCGCATCTTCAGGTCCAGGCCCACGGAGAAGGTCACGTACATCCGCTGCCTGCTGTAGGTGGCCTGGACCTGGTGCACCGAGTCATTGTCGCGGCTGGTGCTCGCCGTGGCCGTGGTCCCGTGGGTGGGCGGCGCTGGCGGCGCTGGCGGCGTTGTGATCGGCGTCTCGGCGCTGGCGCGGGCTGCGGCGAGCGCGTCGCGGGCTGCGTGGGCGGTGGTGTACCGGGTGGTGTCGCCGTGGGCGTGGCGCAGCTCGCGTTCGACGCTGGGCCGGTCCATGGCCACGATCGGGGTGCGGGCGGCGAAGGTGGCGGCCGCGGTGTCGCGTGCCATCTGGGCGTGCTCGTCGGGGGAGCGGGGCGGCTGTGCGCTCCAGTCCCGACCAGACGGTGCGCCGGGTGCGGCGGCCGGCGCGGGCCGTGGCTGGTTCGGTGTCGTGGGCGCCGCGTTCGGCGACGGGTCGCCGGCGGCCGCCGCGGTGGGTGTGGCGTCGGCGCGGGTAGCGGCCTGCTGGTCGCGTTGCTTGTCCTGCTCGGCGAGCTCGGCGGCGAGTTCGGCGCTGCGAGCGCGGGCGGCCTGCAGTGCCTCGGCTCGGGTGAAGGGCTGGCCGTAGTCGTCTCGTGCGCGGTCGGCCTCGCGGGACAGCGCCGCGTGCTCGTCGTCGACGAGGTGGCGGGTGCGTTCGAGGTCGCCGATTCGGTTCTCCAGCTTGACCACGATGCCCAGGGGGCGGTCGTTGCGTAGCTCGTCGAAGTCGACGCGCACGGTGCTGCGCGGGATGCCCGCCAGTTCGAGAGACAGGTGTGGCTCGAGGAAGCGTCGCGGGGTGGCGATCACGTCGAAGCCGCCGAGGTTGCCGATGTGATTGGGCTTGTCCCAGGCCGCGAACTGGGTGGTGTCGGGGTGCGAGCCGCCGATCGCGGCCAGGGCGTTGCGCAGCGCGACCGCGGCGTCGGCCCGACTGGTCCAGCGGGTGGACTTGACGGTCATGGCGAACCGGTCGCCGCCGGTGTCGACACGGCGACCGATGGCCTGGTCAAGCAGGTCGCGGGCGGCCTCGAGGCCGGGTAGCGCCTTCTCGGCGCGGTCGATAGTGCCGGACAGGGTGCGCTGGTTACGACCGTGGGACCGTTCGAGCCGCTCCAGGCGGGTGGCCTCGGCGTCGACCTTCGCCTTCTCCAGGATGCGCGGGTCGCCGGTCGCCAGCGCCTTGACCTCCGAGTAGGACAGGGCGGTCTCGCCGACGTCCTCGATCTCCCTGACGTCCAGCGAGCCGCGCATCACCTGCCCGATGAAGCGGGCTTTGCGTTCCACGGTCTGCCAGAGGTAGGCGTCGAACGATCCTTCGGAGACGTAGCGGATGACCTCGACCTCGGGGTTGAGGTTGCCCTGGCGCAGGATGCGGCCCTCACGCTGGGCGATGTCGGCCGGGCGCCACGGGCAGTCGAGGTGGTGCAGCGCGACCGTGCGGGCCTGCACGTTCGTGCCGACACCCATCTTCTCCGTCGACCCGAGCAGCACCGACACGCGCCCGTTGCGGCAGGCGGCGAACAGTTCGCCCTTCTCCTTGTCGTTGCGGGCGTCGTGGACGAACCGGACCCGTTCGGCGGGCACTCCGCGGTCGACGAGCATCTGCTTGAGTTCGTCATAGACGTTCCATCCGCCGGCCAGCCCGGCCCCGGTTCGGCTGCGAGCGCTGGGGGTGCCCAGGTCGCTGAACACCAGCTGGAGCGCCCCGGCGACCTCGCTGTCGCCGTAGGTCCGCTCGGCGTTGGCGTGGTGGGTGGCGGCGATCCGGTTCGCGGCCGCGGTGAGCTTGGCGTCCTCGCCCGGGTCGCGGCCGAGCAGGCGCAGGTCCAGGGCGGCCATGCGGCCGTGGGTGGCGACCTTGAGCATGTTGTCTTCTTCGGGCGGCACCGCTCGGGACTGGACCTTGTCGGCGCGCTCGGACAGTTCGCCCATGAACGCGGTGAGCTGTTCGGTGGCCGGGACGACAACGGTCTCGGCTCGGCCGTTGCGCAGGTCCGGGGTCGGCAGCTGCAGATCCTCGGCGGTCTTGATGTCGGCCGAGACGTGCCAGATCCGCAGCAGCTCGGGGACGTTGCGGAACTTCGCGAACCGCGACTTCATCCGGAACCGTGACCCGTCCGGGGCCAGCTCGAGGTCGCTGGTGACCTCCCCGAAGGTGGCGGCCCAGGTGTCGAAGTCGGTCAGGCCGGCCTCGTCGAGCAGGTCCGGGCGCAGGAACCGCTGCATCGTGTAGGCCTCGGCCACCGAGTTGGCGATCGGCGTCGCGGTCGCGAAGGTGGCCACGCGGCCGCCGTGGCGCTCGCGCAGGTAGCCCAGCTTCATGTCCAGGTCGGAGGCGCGCTGGGAGCCCTCGACGCCGACGCCTTCGATGTTGGACACGGTGCGTAGGTTCTTGTAGCCGTGCGCCTCGTCGGCGAAGACGTAGTCGATGCCGGTCTCTTCGAAGGTGATGCCGGGGTCTTTGGCCGAGTCGGTGAGTGCCTTGAGCCGTTCCTCGGCGCGGGCCAGCGCGCCCTCGAGCCGCTTCACGGTCAAGCCGCGGCCGTCCTTGGCGTTGTCCAGCTGGCGGCGCATGTCGTCGAGCTGCGTGTCGAGGTAGCGCTGCTGCGCGGCGATCGACAGCGGCATCCGTTCGAACGCCGAGCGGGACACGATGACCGCGTCCCAGTCGCCGGTGGCGATCCGGGCGACGAGCATGCGGCGCTTGTTGTGGGCCAGGTCGTCGACACTGGTGGCGAGGATGCGGGCCTGGGGGTAGAGCTGCATCCACTCGCGGGAGAACTGTTCGAGCATGTGGTTCGGGACCACCACGCACGGCTTGCTCGCCATCCCGAGCCGGCGCAGCTCCATCGCGCCGATGACCATCTCGGCGGTCTTGCCGGCGCCGACCTCGTGGGCCAGCAGCACCGAGGGCTCGCTGACGATGCGGGCGACGGCGGCGAGCTGGTGCTCACGCGGGGTGAAGGTGACGGTCAGGCCGGGCAGCTGCATCTGGCTGCCGTCATAGGAGCGCAGCACGATGCTGTTGAACATGTCGTTGTAGCGGCGCGCGAGCTGCTCGGAGCGCTCCGGGTCGTCCCACACCCAGTCGCTGAACCGCTCGGTGACCTCGCCGGCCTTCTCCTGCGCGGCGATCGTCTCGGTGAGGTTGGGAATGCGGGACCCGTCCTCGAGCACGTCGAAGATCCGAATGGGGCGCTGTTCGAGCAGCGCGGCCGCGATCTCGCCGGCCGACATGCGTCCGGTGCCGTAGGTGCTGGTGGCCAGCACGCTGTGCCGCCCGCCGCGCACCGCCCAGGTGGACCCGCCGGGGTGCTCGACCTGGACGCCGGGCTCGTCGAGGATCTCGCGCAGGAACTGCTGCACGGTGTCGCCGTCGATCCAGGACGCGCCCAGGCGGGCGTCGATCTCGGCCGGTGCCAGGTCGGTCGGCATGATCTCGCGCAGCGCGGCGATGTTCGCATCCCACCGCCGCCCGCCCGCAGGGGTGGCGGCGTCGCGTTCGGCGGCGGCCTCGGCGACCATGAGCTTGGCCCGCACGTTGCCCGACAGGTACTCCGGTGCCGGGATCAACCGTTCCTGCTCTTCCGAAGAGCTGGGTTCGGGGTCGGTGAAGACGAGGCCGGTCAGGGCCCGACGGGTGTCGGCTTCGCTGCGGCCGAGCAGGCGGGCGACGTCGTCGAGGCGGACTTCGCCGTGGGTGTCGAGGCAGATCGCGATCGCGTCGGCCGGGGTGTCGGCGCCCAGGCGTGGGGTGCGGGGGGCGACGACTCGCTCGCGCATGATCGGTGCTTTGCGGGCGGTGCCGGTGGTGGCGTCGAAGTCTTCGAGGGCGTAGACGGCGGGGGAGTGGGGGTCGGAGCGGAACCCGCCCTGGGGCGGGTTGATGCGGGCCAGGCGGTCTTCGCCGGTGATCTCGTCGACGCGGCCGGTGCGTCGCCAGCTGATCCGGTTGATCGGCCCCCATTTGCTGGCGTATGCGTCGTAGCGGGTGTTGAGCTGCTCGCGCAGAGCGCTGATCTGCTCGGTGTCTTCGTTGCTGGCGGACTCGGCGGCGAGCAGCGCCATCGTGGTGTCACGCAGCCCTAGCAGCGCGGCGAGTTCCTTTGCTTGGGTCTTCGGCGTGTGGTGTTCGGCGAGCACGCCCTGGTCGACCACGGTGAGCCCGCCGGCGGCGTCGACGGCGAGGTGGCCTTGCTGGTGCGCGAGCGGTGCATCGGGGCGAAGCACTGGGGCTGGCTTGCTGCCGCGCTCGATCGCCGGCGGCGGGGTGAACAGGGTCCAGCCTGGGTCTGCGGCGGCCTGTTCGGCGACGGCGGCCGCGAGCCGGGTCCGCAGCTCGAGCGCGACGTCGACGTCGCTGGCGGCGGTGACCGCGAGCTCGGGACCGAACTGTCCGGAGCGGGTGCCGATCTCGCCGATCACCCGGTCGGGGTGGTGCTCGGCGAAGTACCGGTTGATCCACACCTGGCGTTGCTCGTCGCCGCCGATCGCGACGGTGTTCTCCCACTGCGACGCCTCGCCCGGCCCGTCGGCGGGGTCGCGGCGGCGCAGGACGAGCACGTCGGTGATGACCTGGGTGCCGGCGGCCTTCTGGTGGGCCGACATCGGCAGGCGGACCGCGGCGACCAGGTCGGCCATGGCGGCGATCTCGCGGCGAGCGGCCGGGTTGTTGGCGTCCATCGTGTAGTGGCTGGTCAGGACCGCGACGACACCGCCGGGGCGGGTCAACGCGAGCGACTTCAGGATGAAGTGGTTGTGCAGGCTGTGCCCGCCGGCGTTGTGGGTCTTGTCGTGCAAAGTGATGTTGCCGAACGGGACGTTGCCGATGACCAGGTCGAGGTAGTCGCGCGGGATGCGGGTGTCGGCGAAGGACTCGGCCCGGATCTGGGCATGCGGGTACAGGTGTTGCGCGATCGCCGCGGTGGTCGGGTCCAACTCGACCCCGAACACGGCGGCGTCCTTCTCGCGGGCGGCGTCGGGCGCCAGTCCCAGGAATGTGCCGGCGCCGCAGCCGGGTTCGAGCATCCGCAGCGGTCCCTCAGCGCCGAATCCGTCGACGCTGACGGTGTCCCACATCGCCTCGGCGAGCGCGGCGTCGGTGTAGTGGGCGTTGAGGGTGGTCTTGCTCGCGGCGCGCCACTCGCGTTCGTCGAGCATCGTGCGCAGCTCGGCCCGCGGCCCGGCGAACTGCTCGTCGGCGTCGTCGAACACCTTCGGCACCGAACCCCACCCCGACCAGCGGGCCAGGACGCGCTGCTCGTCGACGTCGGCCGGGCGGTCCTCGTCCTGCAGGTGGCGCAGCAGCCGCAGCGCCGCCACATTGGCCTGCACCTTCGCGACCGGGCCGGGCGGGGCCAAGTCTGCCTGGGAACGCGGCCGAAACGACGGTGGCCGCGGGGGCGGGCCTGCTGGCAGGCCCGGAGCCGGCGCACCAGATGCGGTGGGTGCGGGTAGCTGCAGGAACAGGCGTTGACCCGCGCGCTGCAGCCGCGGGCCGGACTCACTGGGTGTGGGTTGCTCGAACAGCGACGGCGGCGAGTCCGCGTCGATGTCCTCGGCCGCCGGGTCGGCGCCTAGCGGCTCGGGCTGTCTCGGTTCGGTCCCTGCTCCTGCGGGCTGACCCGGTGCAGCACTACCCCCGGGTCGGTCTGGATGTACTCGTCCAGGTCGTGATAGTTCGGGTGGTCGGGCGTCATCACCATCGGCATCCACGGCGTCACGCCGATCACCCCCGGCTCGAGCAGGTTCCCGTCCTCGTCCCTCAGCCGACCCGAGTCCTCCGGATACTCCGGCTCCTCGGCTTCCGGGTGCCCCGGCTCCGGTGGCAGCAGCACCATCTCCCGTAGCACCTGCCCCTCCGCGTCGAACCTCGCCATCCGCAGCCGGCCCACCTTCGTCAGGTAGTCCTCCCCGCCCGGGTCGTCCCCGGCCAGTGCGATCTGCAGCGCCTCGATCTCCGTCTCCGCCGCCTCGCCCAGCTCGGTGAAGAAGCTGTCCGGGTCCGGGATCTGGCTCAGTTGATTCGGGCGCCACTTCGCCCAGTGCTCGTGCGCCTGGCGTCCGTACCGGTTCATTTCCCTCACCTTCCTGCTCCGCACCCGCGGGCTCCCCTGTTGCCGGCTGATCGTCTGGCTCGTCGGCCGCCGGGCCCCACAGCAGCGCGTCGAAGGACATCTGCCCGTCGGACACTCCGCCGGTGGTGCGTCGGTTCTTGCCGCTGCCAGCCATGCCTGCAGCTTGCTCACGAGTGTCGCACCCGATAGATCCCAAACCGCTCCGTGACGGCCTGTGCGGGCCGCGATCAGACCCGATGTGTGTCAGTACGCGGTGTCACGCTCTCTAGAACAGGATCGATCTGAGGAGGGCGGCCACAATGACTGCGATGAGCGCATCCGTTCCCATGTACGCGGCCGCGCCCCGGCGCGGCCATTTCGGCGCGTGGCGAGCCGCCGCGTCGGTCCCGGCGATGGTCGGCAGCCTGCTGCTTCTGCTCGTTGCTTTCGGCTGGATGGGTCAATGGGAAGGCATCGTCCTACTTGCTTGGTTGGCCTCGGGTGCGGCCGTGTTCACGCGGGTCGGGGAGCGCGCCGCGGTCGCGGTCGGGTGCGGGTTCCGGCGCCTGAGCCAGACGCAGGCCGCCGCCCTCGACCCGGTCTGGGCATCCGCGCTGACCCGCGCCGGGCTCGTCAGGAGCGACGTCGACCTGTACGTGCAGCGCAGCGGCGAACTCAATGCCTACGCCGCCGGCGGCGGGAGCGTGGCTCTCACGAGCGGGGTCGTATCGAAATTTCTGGCACGGCGTCTGGGCTCGGGTCATTTGGAGGCAATTCTGGTGCACGACCTGTTGACCGCACCAGCGTCCGGTATGCGATCGATGCCCCTCTGATCGGCGGCGTGAATGGCGGAGGGGGCGCGCTGGAGCTGCTCGGCGGATGTGTCATTCGGGTGCTGTGCGTGGTGGTCTGAAGCTCTTCAAGTTGAGAGCTGGTGGTCCGTGTGACCGAGCAAAGCACCGGGGCGTCGCCGCGTGACGTGAACGGCGTCGTCATCGTTCGCGCCGGTCAGGTCGCGCCGAGTACGGCGCCGGCGGGCTTCGAGGTCCGTGACGCGGCAGGGCGGCCTGTTGCCGAGATCGACGACTTCCTGGCGACTCTGGTTGCGGGTGCGTCTGGGCGGAACTCGGCTCGGTCATATGCCCTGGCGTTGCTGCGGTGGTGGCGGTTCCTGGCGGCGATCGACGTCACCTGGCAGGCGGCGGGTCGTGTTGAGGTCCGGGACTTCGTGGTGTGGATGCGTTTCGTCGCGCGTCCCAGGTTCACGTCGGCGGGGGCGACCTTCGGGTACGCGCCGGCAACGATCAATCACAACCTCGCGGTGCTGAAGAGTTTCTACGCAGATCGGATGGAGACCGGGCTCGGTCCGCTGGTCAATCCGGTTCCGGAAGCCGAACGTCGCCAAGGTCGCCGTTCGTCGCCGCACCACAATCCGATGCAGCCACACGAGTCGGGGCGGCGGGCGCCGCTGCGGCAGAAGCTGCCGGAGCGGATCCCGCGGGCGTTGCCCGACCGCATGTTCGACGCGCTGTTCGCGGTTGTCGGGTGCGATCGTGACCGCGCGCTGTTGGCGTTCTGGATCAGTACCGGGGCCCGGGCGTCGGAGCTGCTCGGCGTGAGTCTCGATGACGTGGACGCGGGAACGCAGCGCATCGCGGTCATCCGCAAGGGCAGTGGCCGGGTGCAGTGGCTGCCGGCATCGGCGGACGCGTTCGTGTGGCTGCGGCTCTATCAGCAGCACCAGCTGCGCCCGGCGGGGGAGCGGGCGCTGTGGTTGACCCGGCGTAGCCCCCACCGCCCGCTGACGTACTCCGCGGCCCGGCGCGTGATTCAGCGCGCTAACGCGGCGTTGGGCACGGCCTGGAGGTTGCACGACCTGCGCCATACCGCGGCGCAGCGAATGGTCGACGACCCGGGCCTGTCGCTGAGCGACGTGCAGTGGGTGCTCGGGCATGCCCATCTGGCAACGACGCAGCTCTACCTGCGCCCCCGTGAGGATGAGGTCGTTGCCCGCGTCCTGGCTCATCACCAGGCCCGCCGCGACGCCCCGCGAAACAACCGGCCAGCCGTGCACGGCGACTACCGCGCTGATGTGCTCGCCGCGCTGCTCGGCAACGTTCAAGGCACAAGCACAGAAGGCGAGCGATGACGACCCGGCCCACGCGCGAGGCGACGAATGCGAGCAGGCGCGGGACGCTGCCGCGGGGCCACAACCCATCACGGCTGCCGGACGCGCAGCCTCGGTCACGAGTGCCCGAGCTTGCGACACCGGTGATCGCCCGCGCCGAACTGTGGCCGGCCAGTCTGCGCAGCCACGAGCAGCTGATCGCCGCAATGGGAGAATTGGACGGGCACCGCGACGCCAAGGAACGCGCCCGCCGCCGACTCGCCCTCGGTTTGCTGCTGGACTGGCTGGGTGGCTTTGCCGGCGACAGCTGGCAGCAGCGCTGGCTGGCCAGCGGCGCCGACGCGGCCGGTCGTGACTGGCCGAACCTGGTCAACTTCCGCGGCGTGAACAAGGCCTATCGGGTCACCCAGATGACCGGCGCCACGTCGCGACTGATCTTGCTGGACGCGATCCGCCCCAGCTACTCCTGGCTGTTCGCCACGATCGCCGGCACCCTCTACGAACGATTCCGCGAGATCCGAGACCCGGCCGGGTTCGCCGCGCTGGACGCCGAGTGCGCACGCACGACCCCTCGATTCACGCCGACCGATCAGCGCAGCGCTTACGTGCAGCTGTCCCGCATCCTTGTCCACACCGGCGGACGACTGGCAGACATCACCGTTGATGACTGCATCGAGGCGTCCCGGGCGCAACAGCAGTACCACCACAAGAACCAGACCCACTGGTACCCGCTGCTACGCCAGGCCGGCATCCTGCCCGAGACCAGCCCGCCGAGCATGAAGGCTGTCACCCGCCGCGGCCAGCTGAGCATCGTCGAGCTCGTCGACGCTCAGCACGTCGAGTGCGGCCCGGTCCGTGACCTGTTCGTCGACTACCTCGCCGAACGCGCGCCTGGGCTGGACTACAGCTCGATCGTCGCCCTGGTCAGCAAGCTCGTCCGGCTTTTCTGGCGCGACCTGGAGATCCATGAACCCGGCATCACCTCCCTGAGCCTGCCGGTCGAGGTGGCGCGGCGTTGGAAGCAACGTCTGAGCGTCGTGCGCCGCGCGGGCGACCCGGTTGGTCGGCCTCGAGAAGATGTCAACGCGAACCTGATGGCGGTGCGCGCCTTCTACGCCGACCTCAACCACTGGGCACTGGAAGACCCGTCGCGCTGGGCGGCGTGGGTGGCACCCAGCCCGGTGACCTCACGTGACCTGGCCGGGATGGGCAAACAACGCCAACGCAGCATCGCCCGTCGCCACCAACGCACCCGCGAACTATCGCCCGTGCTGCCTCAGCTCGTCGCCCGCGCCGAGACACAACGACGTGAAGCAACCGCACTCTTGGCCGCTGCCACCCGCGCCGAAACGGGAGAGCTGTTCGAGTCTGGCGGCGAGACGATGCGCCGGCTGCCGCCCTCGCGAGACAGCGGTCGCCTCGGCGTGATCTTCGGCCAACCCGCTGACCCAAACGCGTCGCGGGTCAACGTCACCCTGCTGGAGGACTACGCGTTCTGGGCCTGGGCCAGCATCGAGGTGCTACGCCACACGGCCATGCGCATCCGCGAAATGCTCGAACTCACCCACCGCAGCTTCGTCGCCTACACCCTGCCCGGCACCGACGAGGTCATCCCACTCCTGCAGGTCACCCCATCCAAGACCGACCGCGAACGGCTGCTCGTCGTCAGCCCCGAACTGTCCGAGTCGCTGGCCGCGATCATCGCTCGCGTCCGCGGCGGCAGCGATCACATCCCGCTCGTCTCACGCTATGAAGGCGCCGAACGCATACACATCCCCGCCCTGCCGTTCCTCTTCCAACGGCCCCGTGGAGCGCTGCAACAGCCGATCAACGGCATGTTCATCAAACAGGTCCTGGACCGCGTCGTCACCCTCGACCCGATCCCCGCCGCGGACGGCAGCCCGCTGCGGTTCACCCCGCACGACTTCCGCCGCATCTTCGCCACCGACGCCGCCACGGCCGGGCTGCCAGTCCACATCCTTGCCAAGATCCTCGGCCACGAGAGCATCGCCACCACCCAGGTCTACGTCGCCATCTACGACCAGGAAGTCATCGAACACCACCGCGGATTCATCGCCCGCCGCCGATCCTTACGTCCGAGCGCGGAATACCGCGAACCCACCGACGCCGAATGGGACGACTTCATCGGACACTTCGCCCAACGCAAGGTCGAACTCGGCACCTGCGGCCGCGCCTACGGCACCCGCTGCCAGCACGAACACGCCTGCGTCCGCTGCCCCATGCTGCGGCCCGACCCAGCCCAACAAGGCCGGCTCGTCGAGATCATCACCAACCTGCACGAACGACTGACCGAAGCCCACGAACGCGGCTGGCACGGCGAGATCCAAGGCCTCCAGGTCAGCCTCGAAGGAGCCGAACAGAAACTCGCGGCGATGCGCCGATCCACTCGGCCACCGGTACCGATCCAGCTCGGACGGCCTGGCGCAAGTGGTCCGCGAGCCTGATGCTGGCCACGAACAGACGGCGAACCGTGTCATAGCCGCGTGCGACGCTCAGCTCACAGTCCCGACTAGGAAGGGGTACCCGATGAGCACAGCCCAGACTCCCGCCAGGGGTAACGGGTGGCGTGTGCTGGGGGCAGCGCCAGCCATGATCGGCAGCCTGCTGCTGCTCGTATTCCTGACCGGTGGGCTCGGACCCTGGGAACCCGTCGTCGTGCTGGCCTGGCTGGGCATCGGGTTGCTCATCCTGACCCGGCCCGGTGAAGCCGCCGCCGCCCGCCTGCTGTGCCGTTTTCAGAAACTAGCATCAGCTGAGGCGGTAAGCCTCAGCCCTGTCTTACTCACCGTCCTCGACCGGTGCGGGCTCAACCCCAGCGCCGTCGATCTCTACGTGGTCCGGGGGAATGGACCGCAACGCTTACGCCGCTGGCGAGCGCAGCATCGCGCTCACCACACGTCTCATCACAGACCACCGCCGCGGCGCGATCTCGGACCGGGAGATCAGCTCCATTCTCTGTCACGAGGTGGGCCACCTCGTCACCCGAAGTGTTGCCTTCGCCCCGATGTCGACGTGGTTCACGTTGCCGTGGCGCAGCACTTACCGGCTCGCCGCCAAACTCGTGCTGCCGATCGCGGCACGCCAACCGCGTCTCCTGCTCGCCCTAGTCGTCATTGCCGCGTGCACCCTGGCGATCGGGCAAGGCTTCCACGAGCACCAGTGGGGGAGCGTCGCCGTACTCGTCAGCATCGCCATCTCCGTGCTCGCGGCGCCAGCCATTGACGCCGCAGCAAGCCGCGCCGGTGAGTACGACGCCGATCAGTTCGCAGCGAAGGCGGGCTACGGCGATACTCAGCCGAGCATTGACGGACATCGATTCGGCGAACGGCCTTGTCCCGCTGCGCTCGAGAGTGCTCAGCCGGCACCCCGGAACAACGCGTGGCGTGCACCGGCTGCGCCCCGCTCATCGCGAGCTGCGTGCTGCGTGCTGCGTGCTGCCGGAATGCTTGCGTGGCGCGATGCCGTCGAACGTTAGTTAGATGCTGGCCCCGGCCGGCGTGTTTCAGCCCTCATGCTTGCCGCCTCACCCACTCGATGCTCCCAGCCGGGACCGGCCCGCTGGCACGCGGACGGATGCTGTTCTCGTGCAGACGACATGACCCGGAAGGGGTAATATTTTACTATTGCGACATTTGTCCGTCAATCCACGTCGAAGCGAAGGTTCATGCGTCCGGCTGCAGTTTTTGACCTCGACGACACGCTAGTCGCGAGCACAGCGGGCATTTTCTCGTGGCACGACGAGTTTGTAACCGGGCACGGCCTTGGTGCGAGCGCCAAGGATTTCCTCCTCGCACAGCACGCGAGCCCTGACCCACCCGCCGTCACCTTCGCCAAGATCGTGACGGAGTTTGGTCTACCCGTGAGTGCCGACGAGCTACGGGCACAGTTCTTGCGACGGTGGCCCGAGCTAGTCATACCAGTCGAACCTGCGGTCGAAGCTGTCCGCTCGTTGCGCACGCGAGGATGGAGGACGGCGCTGCTCACCAACGGTCCAAGCAAACTGCAGGCCGCGAAGGCCACGCCCAGGCTGCTGGCCTTATTCGACACCGTCTGCTTCGCGGGTTTCGACGGCATGCCGGCCAAGCCGAGCGTCGTGCCGTTCCGGCACGTCGCCACGCAACTGGGCACTCCTGTCGAGGACTGCTGGATGGTGGGTGACTCCCTGACTACTGACGTGGCGGGGGCACACCGGGCCGGCATGCGCAGCGTCTGGCTGAGTCCGTCGCCGGTTCCGCACGGTACTGACCCGGCACCGACATTCGTCGCCCCCGACGTGCCGTCGGCGGTGGCGTGGATGACGGAGTTCGACGCTTGAACGTCACCCGCGGCGTGTACTTCGCGGCTGCTGCCGACTCGCTCGGCACTGGCATGTACATGTCGGCGAGCGTCCTGTACTTCACTAGAAACTTGGGTCTGTCGGCGGTGCAGGTCGGATTGGGGATCTCCGCCGGCGCGGTCGTGGCGATCGTCGGATCGCTGCCGATTGCCCGCCTTGCTGACCGTCGCGGACTCGGCCGCAGCTTGGTTTCGCTGCAACTGCTCAGCGCTGCCAGCTACGCGAGCTTCCTGTTCGTGTCGAACTTCCTCGAATTCGTTCTGATCTGCTGCGCCGTCTCAGCCATCGACCGGGGCTGGCAACCGATCGCCAAGACCCTGGTCAGCACGGCAGCGCGAGACCAGGACCGCACAAAATCCCTCGCGACCCTTCGGGTGATCCGCAACGGCGGCTTCGCCGGAGGCGGCCTCGTCACCGGAGTTACGCTGGCTGCAGGCTCAACGAACGACCTGAAGTACCTCATCGCTTCCGACTCTGCATCCTTCGTCGTCAGCGCCGCAGTGCTCGTGCTGTGCGGCGTTGCGGGCGCGGAGACCCAACGCCTGATGTCTTGCGCCCGAGTCGCAACTACCCGTTCCACGCCGGCCGCTTCCTGGCACTGGGCCAAGCGGGCTCCGTTCCTACGCGTCGCAGCCTTGGACAGCGTGTGCTCCCTGCACAGCAGCATCCTGACTATTGGTATGCCGGTTAGCGTCGCCGCCGCCGATCATCTACCGACCTGGGCCGTGGGCGCGGTCTACGTGGTGAACACCGCGCTTGTGATTCTCTTACAACGACGGGTCAGTGGGCTGATTGGGGTATCAGTGCGGCGGGGCTACACGGCGATGATCTCGACCTTGCTGCTGCTGGCGTTCGCGTGCGCGCTGCTCGCTGTCGCCCGCGGTGTTCCCGAAGTGTGGGCCGTCGTCGCACTCGCAGTGTTTGCGGTCGTCCTGACCTCGGCGGAACTGACTCAGTCCTCGGCATCCTGGAGCCTTGCGACGGCGATGGCGCCGTACCAGGGTTCGGCCGAGGTTTGGGCGACCTTCGACCTTGGCTTCAACGTGCAGCTCGTGGTCGGTCCGTTGCTCATCGGGGCCGTGGCAAGCGGGGGAGGCCTTTCCTGGGGTGTCGTCGCCGTCGGGGCAGTCGTCGTGGCGTCGTGTGTTCGCCGCGTCGTGTTGCAGTCGGCCCGGAGGCTCGATGTTGCTGTCACCTGAACCGATGACAGTGGTGTCGGCCGGGTGCCGGCTGCCATGGAGGGCGCAGCCATGAAGATGACGCTGTTCCCGTTGCGGATCGCCCTGCGTCACGCGCCATCCGTACGGCGATCGGCCACAGCGCCGACCGGCACACCGTCGTCGTAGAGCTGTCTGACGGCGACGTGGCGGGCTACGGAGAGGTGGTATGCATTCGGCGTCAGGGCTTCACTGCCACACGCGTAACGGAACTGCTGGAGAGGGTCCGGCCGCTGGTCGAGCGGTACGCGGGAGAGCACCCAGCCGAGTTCTGGCAGCAGTGCGCGGTCGAACTCGCGCCGTTTCCATCGGTGCTCGCCGCGGTCGACGTCGCCGTGCACGATGTGTTTGCGAAGCGCCTCGGCGTTCCGCTGTGGAAACTCTGGGGTCTCGACCCTGCAGCCGCACCGGTGAGCAGCTACACCTTGGGGATCGACACCCGAGAAGCTCTGCTTGGGCGTCTTGACGAGGTGGCCGGCTGGCACAGCGTCAAGCTCAAGATCGACGACGCGTCGACCGTCACTGACGTCGCCGGCGTTGCCGCGGCCTGGGGAGGACGTGTCCGACTCGATGCTAACGGCTCGCTTGGGTTGGAGCGGGCCTTCGAATTCGTGGACGCCGCGGAGGATCTGGCGGTGGAAATGCTTGAGCAACCGTTCGCCCCCGGGGACGCAGAGGCTCAGGGCACCCTGCGCAGCAGGACGAATCTGCTGCTCGTCGCCGATGAGAGTTGTCGGGGCGTTGCCGACGTGGCGGCGTGCGCCAGCGACTTCGACGTCGTCAACGTCAAGGTGGCCAAGTGCGGCGGTCTTACCCCGGCGTTAGCGCTTATAAAAGTGGCAAAACGGGCACAACTGCTTGTGATGATCGGATGCCACGGCGAGACGACGGTGGGCACGTCCGCCACAGCTCAACTTCTCCCGCTAGCTGACTTCGCCGATGTCGACAGCTCAAATTTGATTGCCGACGACGTCGCGGAGGGCGTCGACATCCGGAAAGGTTCTTGCATCTTGAGCGAACACCCTGGCACCGGCGTGCGTCCCGAATGGCAGCGTCTGCGTCAGCAGCTGCTCGCAAGGGATGACGAATGACATGGCACTTCGTTGTCGTCGGAGGCCGTGGCTGGGTCTTACGTGAGTTCGTCGAGCAGGCGGCGGAGCAAGGGTGCCTGGTCACCCTCGTCCAAGAGAGTCGTTACGTCCGGCCGTATCACCGGACTGGGGCGACCACGATCGAAACGGTCGCCAGCATCCGCGACGAACATGAGGTCGAACGGGTTGTACGCCTTATACAGGCTGAGCGGAGCATCGACGTCATCTTGTCGTTGACCGAGTACGGCTTGGCGTCGGCGGCACACGCGGCCGACCGCCTGGGTCTGGCCACTCCCGCCCGGCCGGAGGTTGTGTCGCTGCTGCGCAACAAGCGGAAGATGCGTGACCGCTTGGCCGCGTTCCCGCACCTCGCGGTACGGCAGTGCCCGGTGTCGTCCGAGGAGGAAGCTGTTGTGGCTGTGCGGGGGATGTCACTTCGTGCAGTCGTCAAGCCCGCGACGGGCTCGGGGAGCCTCGGCGTCGCAGTCGTCGAGGACGATGACGACGCGAGGCGCGCCTACCGCATGGCGGCGGCTGTCGACGATGACGTCATGGTCGAAGAGTTCCTCGACGGTCCGGAATTCAGCGTCGAGGCGTTCAGCGTCCAGGGGAGCCATTACATCGCTGGCGTGACCCGGAAATACAAACTTCTCCAACTTGGTCGAGGTCGGTCACGCGGTGCCCGGTATGCCGTCCCGGGACGCCGCGCGCGTCGAGGACTGCGTCAGGGGTTTCCTCGACGCCGTAGGTCTCCAGGACGGCAGCTCGCATACCGAACTAATCATGACGGCGGACGGCCCGAAGATCGTCGAGTCCCACAACCGCCAGGGCGGCGACGGCATCCCGCTGCTCGTGAAACTCGCCACCGGCGTCAGTCTGCCGGGCCTCGAGATCAGCTCGCGGGTTGATCCCGGTTCGTTTCCCCCCTTTCCGACCCGACAGCAGGCGGCGGCAATCCATTTCTGGACGGCGCCCGGGGGAGTGGTGCGTGCGGTCCCGCGCCTGCCGGCGGGGCATGACAGTTCGGTCATCGAAGTGCAGATGTCAGTTGGTGTCGGCGACCACACCCACGACGTGGTGCACAGTTCAGATCGCCTGGGTTGGGTGGTGACCCAAGCGACCGATGCCCTCGCCGCCCACCGACTCGCTGAAGAGTTCGTGGCAGCACATCCGTTCATCGTCGAACCCGACGCCGCCTCGGAGTCCGAGACCGCCCGGACCGCGCGTTTACACCGTTACGGCCAAGACACATGAGCGCCGTCCTGTACCAACGCGGCCGTCCGCAATCCGCGAAGACCGCTACCCGAGAGGACCACGCATGAATCTCGTAGTCGTGCTCAACGGAGGTTCGAGTTCGGGCAAGACCGCCATCGCACGCACGCTGGTGCACCTTCTCCCGAACGGGTGGCTCCGACTGAGCATCGACGATTTCGTCGATGCCCTGCCGACTCGACTGCGGTACGACGATGCGGGCCTGGTCATCGGCTCCAACGGCTCGGTGTCCCCGGGGCCGGTCTTTCGTGAACTTGGGAAAGCGTGGATGACCGGTGTCGCAGGCATGGCCGCCGCAGGTGCCAACGTCGTTCTCGACGACGCGTTCCTCAGCGGAGGCGAATCGCAGCGCCGCTCCGCGCAATACCTCGCCGACGTGGAGACGCTGTGGGTCGGCGTGCATTGCGACCCGGTCGTAGCGGAACAACGCGAGATTGGCCGGGGTGACCGCGAATTGGGGCATGGCAAGGCGCCAGGCCGCGATGGTCCACCGCGGCGTGCGCTACGACGTCGAGGTCGACAACAGCACCAGTGACGCGTTCGGGTGCGCGCACCAGATCGTCGCGGCGATCGAGCACCGGATCGCCGCGCTCGGGAGCGCGTCATGATCTCAGCGACTCCGCAGCGACCGCCGCTCGAGACTTCGCCGTTGTTAGAAGTCGCGCACCTCATCGAGACCCGCGTCCTCGAACCTGACATCAATCCGGTGGCCGCGTGGGCAGTTCCGGACGCACTCGCCGAGATGGTCACCCGAAGGGCGGACGGTCTGGCAAACTGGGCTCGCGCCGCGGGTCTTGATGCCGCGATGCGTAGCGTCCACC
>CAMQQG010000081.1:0-16189 GCA_947034895.1 Rhytidiadelphus loreus
ATGGTCAGCGTGCTCGGTTTCAGCTTCAACGGCACCGGCCAGAACGCCGCGCTCGCCTTCGTGCCCATGAAGGACTGGGACGAGCGCGACGGCCCCGAGCACTCGGCGCAGGCGCTCGCCGGCCGCGGCTTCGGCGCGCTGATGGGGGTGCGCGATGCCTTCATCTTCGCCCTCAGCCCGCCGCCGATTCCCGAACTCGGCAACGGCACCGGCTTCACCTTCCGGCTGCAGGACCGTGGCGGCAACGGCCATGCCGCGCTGGTCGCCGCGCGCAACCAGTTGCTCGGCATGGCGTCGCAGAGCAAGCTGCTGGTGAACGTCCGGCCGGAGGGCCTGGAAGACGCGCCGCAGTTGCGGCTCGACGTCGACCGCGACAAGGCGAGTGCGCTCGGCGTCGGTTTCGACGCGATCAACGCGGCGCTCTCAACCTCGCTCGGGTCGTCCTACGTCAACGACTTTCCGAATGTCGGCCGCCTGCAGCGGGTCGTGGTGCAGGCCGATGCGCCGAGCCGCATGCAGCCCGACGACCTGCTGCGCATCAACGCGCTCAACAGTCAGGGGCAGGCGGTGCCGCTCTCGGCCTTCGCGACGACGCGCTGGATCGACGGCCCGGTGCAGACGGTGCGCTACAACGGCTACCCGTCGATGCGGATCGCCGGCGACCCGGCGCCCGGCCAGAGCAGCGGCCAGGCGCTGCTCGAAATGGAGCAGCTCGCTGCCAAGCTGCCGACCGGTTTCACCTTCGAATGGACCGGCCAGTCGCGTGAAGAGCGGCGCGCCGGCTCGCAGGCCTACCTGCTCTACGGCTTCGCGATCCTGGCGGTGTTCCTGTGCCTGGCGGCGCTGTACGAGAGCTGGTCGATCCCGCTGGCAGTGATCCTGGTCGTGCCGCTCGGCGTGCTCGGCGTGGTGCTCGGCACGATGCTGCGCGGCTTCTCCAACGACGTCTATTTCCAGGTCGGCCTGATCACGATCATCGGCCTGTCGGCGAAGAACGCGATCCTGATCATCGAGTTCGCGAAGGACCTGGAGGCCGAGGGCAAGCCGCCGATGGAGGCGGCGCTCGCCGCCGCCCACCTTCGCTTTCGGCCGATCATCATGACCTCGCTCGCCTTCATCCTCGGCACCCTGCCGCTGGCGATCGCGAGCGGCGCCGGCTCGGCCAGCCAGCGCGCCATCGGCACCGCGGTGATCGGCGGCATGATCACCGCGGTGGTGCTGGCGGTGCTGTTCGTGCCGGTGTTCTTCGTCGTCGTCCGGGCGGTGTTCAAGGGGGGCAGGCCGAAGGCCGATTCCCATGCCTCGGGTGCGGTCGACGCGGGTGACGTGCCGCCGAATGCGGCGTTGAAGGAGGGAACATGAGTCGCCCCATGAATCGCCGCCAGTGGCACTGGGCGGGGCTCGCCGTGCCACTCCTGGGCGCCTGCAGCCTGATCCCGACCTACGAGCGGCCGGCCGCCCCCGTCGCCCCTGGCTATGTCGACGGCCTGGCGCCGGCCGGTGCGCCCGGCGTGGCCGCGGCCGCCGACATCGACTGGCAGCAGTTCTATGCCGACGAACGCCTGAAACGCCTGATCGCGATCTCGCTCGCCAACAACCGCGACCTGCGGGTGGCGGTGCTCAACATCGAGGCCGCGAGGGCGCTCTACGACGTGCGGCGCGCCGATCAGTTGCCGAACGTCGGGCTGGGTGCCAGCGCTTCCCGGGCGCCGGGCACGACCGGCGCGCTCGTCAGCACCTACACCGTCGGCCTGCAGGTGACGAGCTTCGAGCTCGACTTCTTCGGCCGGGTCAGGAGCCTGAGTCAGGCGCAGCTCGCCCAGTACCTGGCGACCGACGAGGCCCGCAAGACGACGCAGATCGCGCTGATCGCGCAGGTCGCCAACACCTACATCGGCATCCTCGCTGACGACGAATTGTTGCGCGTCACCCAGGACACCTTGAAGACGCGGACCGAGTCGCTGCGCCTGACCAAGCTGAAGTTCGACAACGGCGCCTCGTCGGAAGTCGACTTCCGCCAGGCCGAGCAACTCCTCGAAGGCGCGAACGCGACGCTCGCACAGACCCAGCGCCAGCGGGTGCTCGACGAGAACGCGCTGGTGCTGCTGCTCGGCCAGCCGCTGCCGCCCGACCTGCCCGCGGGCAAGGCCCTCGCCGACCAGCAGGCCGTCGCCGACCTGCCGGCCGGTCTGCCCTCCGACCTGTTGACCCGCCGGCCCGACGTGCGCGGCGCCGAGCAGCAACTGCTGTCGGCCAACGCCAACATCGGTGCCGCCCGCGCCGCGTTCTTCCCGCGCATCTCGCTGACCGCCGATGCCGGCACCGCCAGCACCCAGCTCTCCGGCCTCTTCAAGGGCGGCTCCTGGGCGGTAACCGGCAGTGCGAGCCTGCTGCAGCCGATCTTCGATGCCGGCCGCAACCGGGCGAATCTCGACATCGCCCAGGTCGACAAGGAGATCGCGGTGGCGCAGTACGAAAAAGCGATCCAGACCGCGTTCCGCGAAGTGTCGGACTCGCTCGCCGGCCGGGCGACGCTCGGCGAGCAGCTGCGCGCCCAGGCCGCGCAGGCGAACGCGGCGCAGATCACCTTCAAACTCGCCGACCTGCGCTACCGAAACGGCGCGTCGAGCTACCTCGACGTGCTCGACGCCCAGCGCACCTTGTTCGCCGCGCAGCAGGCGACAGTGCAGGTTCAGGCGGCGCAGGTTCAGAACCTGGTGACGCTGTACAAGGTGCTGGGGGGTGGCTGGACGGAGCCGGTGCCGGCCCGGTAAGGCGCTGTCAACGACGTTCGAGGCGGCGCCGAACGAAATCGGCCGGCAGCCGCCTCAGTGCGTGCTCGCCAAGCTCCGGACGGTTCATTCAACCGGACCGTGGCGCTCGCTCATGCGTGAACGTGAAAGTCAAGGGCGGCCGTCACGGCGTGGCAGCGACGGCTGCGGCCGCCAGCTCGGACATCGACAGGTCGGGCACGAGGCTGCCATCGCTGCTCACGCCCGCCTCGGGGGCGACTGCCGCCGCCAACGTGGCGAGAAATTCGCATTGTTGTGTGTCGCCCGGGGGGCAAGGGGATGTGCCGGGCTGGGGCGAACTCAGGCACGCCGCAATGAAGGCCACCACGGCCGCGGAGCCGACGTACACGAACAGGAAGTGAATGCGCTCCAACATGGTTTTCCTCGGAAGCTCGATCTCTGCACAGGGCGGACGGCACGCCAATGCATGCACAGCGCGCGCGTCCATTCGGTGTGTGCGGACGTTCGCGTCGCCGGTCGGCGACATCGCGTGCCTGCACACCGTCATTTCGACGCTGCGACGCAGATCTGAAGCACGGGCGACATCGACGGCGCCTCCAGACGCATCGCCCCGACCTCGTACTGCCGCTCGCGGGATGCCGCCCCAACGCCCGGGGCTGGCACGCCGCGATGGCCCAGGATGGAGGGCACGTGATCCAATGCCGACATGAACCCTCCTGAAGGCCAGACTCTCCTGGTTCCAACCTCGCGGGCACGCTTGGGGCTGCGAGCGCACCCTCGCGCTGATCCGCGAGGCGGCGATCACCGAATTCGGGCGGCACGGTTTCAAAGGCGCCTCGACCCCGGCGATCGCCGAGCGGGCTCGGCCTCACCAAACCGCAGCGCCACGACGACCTCAAGGGCAACGGCGAGCTGTACGAAGAATTGCTGCTCGCGACAAGTGACCGTCAGGTCGCACGAAACGGTCAAATATGCGCATCCTCGTGATTTATTGCCACCCCGTTGAGACCAGCTACAACGCCGCGTTGCACGCCCAGGCGGTCGAGAGCCTGCGTGCCGCGGGCCACGAGGTCGACGACTGCGATCTCTACGCCGAAGACTTCAATCCGGTGCTGACGCGCGCCGAGCGTCTGGGCTATCACGACATCCCGGCCAACCGGCTGCCCGTGGCGGGCTACGTGGCCCGCCTTCAATGGGCCGAGGCGCTGGTGTTCTGCTTTCCGACCTGGTGCTTCGGTCTGCCGGCCATGTTGAAGGGCTTCTTCGACCGCGTCCTGATGCCGGGCGTCGCGTTCGACATGAGTGACCCCGGCCATGTCAAGCCCGCCCTCACCCACATCCGCCGCATCGCCGCGGTGGTGACCTACGGCCGGCCTCGCTGGACCGCGTTCCTGATGGGCGACCCGCCGCGCAAGGTGATCACGCGCTACCTGCGGGTGCTGACGGGTGGCCGCGCCAGGGTGGACTATCACGCCTGCTACCACATGAACGTCGCGACCCGGCCGCGACTCGACCGCTTCCGTCGGCGCGTCGGCGAGGCGATGTCCCGTTTCAAGTGAGGCTCTCGCACGCGATGTCCGATCACGGCCTCCTGCTGGCGCGCCTGCCGCGCGGGACCCTGCAGACCGCCTGGCCGCTGCGCGGCACGCAGCCGGTGCTCGCCGACCCCTCTCGCTGGCCGGCACGCACCGTGCTGCCTGCCGGGCATGTCGTCGCGGGCCACCTGTCATGAGCCGCGCCGACTCGCCCCACGGCTGAACGCCCCGTCAACCCCCAGGAGCCCACCATGCTGCATGGCTACAACCCCCCTTCGCGCTTTCTGTCCTACCTGAGCTGGGCCGAGATCGCGGCCCTGCCGGATCGCGAGAACACCGTCATCGTGTTGCCGACCGGCGCGACCGAGCAGCACGGCCCGCACCTGCCGTGCGCGGTCGACACCGTCATCAGCGCCGGCGTCGTCGGCCACGCGCTGGCACGCCTCGCGCCGGAGGTGCCGGCCTATGCGATGGCGCCCATCACCTACGGCAAGTCGGAAGAGCACCTGCATTTCCCCGGCACCATCACGCTGACCGGCGAGACGCTGCTGGCGACGATGATCGAGATCGGCGAGTCGGTCTACCGCGCCGGCTTTCGCAAGCTGCTGATCGTCAACGGCCATGGCGGGCAGCCGCAGGTGATGGAGATCATGGCCCGCGAGATGCGGCTTCGCCACGGCGACTACATCGTCGTGCCGCACAGCACCTGGCGGCTGCCGCACGTCGCCGGGCGCTACATGACCGAGCGCGAGAAGAAGCTGGCGATGCACGCCGGCCATGCCGAGACGGCGATGCTGCTGGCGCTCGCGCCCGACACCGTGCACATGGAGCGGGCGGTGACCAACTACCCGCCGGAGTTCCCGTCCAGGCTGCTCTCGCCCGACGGCCGCCCGGCCTGCGCCTGGACCGCGCGCGACTTCGGCCCCAGCGGCATCATCGGCGACCCGCTGCCGGCCACGCGCGAGCAGGGCGAAGCCATCCTCGAATCGCTCGCCGTGAGCTGGGCCGACGCCATCACCGAGCTGCATCAACTGCGCTGGGCGGCGCGCGACGAGGCCACCTGGGGCCGCGCGCAGCACACCGGCCACGTTCAGCAGACCCTCGCCTGAGGCGTTCACCGCCCGCTGACTTCCTCATGACCGAGCGCAGCGACACCTTTCACGTCCGAACCTCGCCACGCCCGCGACTCACGCGGGCGCGAGGATGAATCGTCCGACGATGGAGCAAGCACCGATGGCGATCGCGGCGGCGGTGCTGGCGGCCGCGGTGATGAGCATGACCAGGTCGCCCGTGCGGGCGATCCAAAGGAGGCTGGCATCGTTCGGAGCGGGGCGGGGGACGAGACCGGGAACGGGAACGGGAACGGGAACGGGCATGAGAGTCGACCGGGAAGGGTTCATTTTTTTTCTCATCGTCTGACGCATCGAAATCTTCGTCACGATTCCACACGATGCGGGCTCGCCGTCGGGTTTTCGGCCAATCGGGCGGCCGCTGTAGGTGAACTGGATTCAATGCGTCGCCGCACTCATGTTCAGCCGGCATCGGCCGATAACGACGGGAACCCCCGATTCGTGCGTGGGGACGGGCCGCGCCACCGGAACCTGCCCACGCGTCTGCGTTCGCCGTTCGCTGACCGACGAGACAAACGCATGCGTCCGGCGAGTGGATGCTGGACGAACTTCGAACACGATACCGCCACGAAAGAGACACCGACATGACGCGCAACTTCAGACTCACCACCCGGCTCCATCTGGCGTTCGCCCTGCTGCTGACCTTGATGACCGGCATCGGCACGTTCGCGATCCATGCGCTCGGCACGGTCGAGGCGTCGACCCGCGACATGGCCGAAGACTGGATGCCCAGCGTGCAGTCGGCGCTGACCTTGAAGGCCGACATCAACCGGCTGCGGATGCTCGACTTCCGCGGTGCGGTGGTCGTCGGCCCGGCCGACCTCGCGGAAAACGACACGCAAGCCGCCGACAAACTCGCCACCATCGGCAAGACCCTCGAAGCTCACGAAAAACTCATCTCGTCACCCGATGAACGGCAAAAGCTCGACGCCGTCAGTGCCGATCTCAAGACCTATCTGGCCGCGCGGGCGCCGTTCGTCGCGCTCGCGCATGCGGGCAAGCGTGCCGAAGCGCTGGAGATGGTCGCCGCCGGACCGTCGCTGCCCGCTTACGAGGGCCTGCGCGTGGACCTCGACAGGCTGTCGCAGCTCAACATCAACGGCAGCAAGCAGGAGGCGGCCGGCGCCGCAGCCACCTACCAGTCGGTGCGCCAATGGATGACGGTCACGCTGCTCGGCTTCGTGCTGGTCGCCGTCACGACGGCCTGGTTCATCACCCGCTCGGTCAAACGCGGCTTCGGCACGGCACTGACGGTCGCGAGCCGTCTGGCCGGAGGCGACCTGAGCGTCGACATCGGCACCACCAACAGGGACGAGACCGGCCAATTGCTGCTGTCGATGAAGCATCTGGCAAC
The DNA here is from genome assembly GCA_947034895.1 of Rhytidiadelphus loreus. NCBI lineage: Eukaryota > Viridiplantae > Streptophyta > Bryopsida > Hypnales > Hylocomiaceae > Rhytidiadelphus > Rhytidiadelphus loreus. Next base: position 6,773 of record CAMQQG010000081.1, read on the forward strand.
CCACCTGCGCGGTCTGATCGCCGAGATGAACCGGATGTCCGCCGAGCACGACAAGGGTGACATCGACGTGGTCATCGACCTGCAGAAATTCGAAGGCGAGTTCCGGACCATGGCGCAAGGCGTCAATTCGATGGTCGGCTCGCACATCGCAGTCAAGAAGACGGTGATGGCCGTGATCGCCGAGTTCGGCCTGGGCAATTTCGATGCGACGATGGAGAAGCTGCCCGGCAAGAAAGCGTTCATCAACGACACCATCGAGACCGTCCGCGTCAACCTGAAAGCGCTGATTGCCGACGTGACGATGCTGTCGGACGCCGCAGTCGCCGGCAAGCTCGAGGCGCGCGCCGATGCGAGCCGCCATGCCGGCGACTTCGGGCGCATCGTCAAGGGCATCAACGGCACGCTCGACGCCATCGTCACGCCGTTGCAGGCGGTGCAGCTGGCGCTCCGGCACGCCGAGCGGGGCGACCTCGGGCATGCCGTCGACGGCGACTACCGCGGTGCGTTCGCCGAACTGAAGGCCACGGTCAACGGCATGGTCGACCAGATCCGGCGGGTGGTCGCGGAGGTCAGCACGGTCATGGCCGGGGTGGCCGACGGTGTCCTGACGCGGACCATCGAGGGCGACTACCAAGGCGAGTTCGCCGACATCAAGCGCAGTGTCAACACCACGATCGCGAAGCTGTCGCAGGTGGTCGCCGAGGTCAACGCCAGCGCCGAGTCCCTGGCAAGCGCCTCCGACCAGGTGAGTGCGACGGCGCAGTCCTTGAGCCAGTCGGCGAGCGAGCAGGCCGCGGGGGTGGAAGAGACGAGCGCATCGATGGAGCAGATGACCGCGTCGATCGCGCAGAACACCGAAAACGCGCAGGTCACCGACGGCATCGCTGCCAAGGCGTCGACCGAGGCCGTCGAAGGGGGTGCGGCGGTCAAGGCGACGGCACAGGCGATGCGGCAGATCGCTCAGAAGATCGTCATCATCGACGACATTGCCTACCAGACCAACCTGCTGGCCTTGAACGCGGCGATCGAGGCGGCGCGGGCCGGCGAGCACGGCAAGGGCTTCGCGGTGGTCGCTGCCGAAGTCAGGAAGCTCGCCGAGCGCAGCCAGGTGGCGGCGCAGGAGATCGGCATGGTCGCGACCTCGAGCGTCGAGCTGGCCGAGAAGGCCGGCAAGCTGCTGGACTCGATCGTGCCCAACATCCAGAAGACCTCGGACCTGGTGCAGGAGATCACCGCCGCCTCGCAGGAGCAGAGCTCGGGCGTCGGCCAGATCAATGCGGCGGTCAGCCAGTTGAGTCAGACGACGCAGCAGAATGCGTCGAGTTCGGAAGAGCTCGCGGCCACCGCCGAAGAGATGAGCGGCCAGGCCGAGCAGCTTCAACAGGCGATGTCGTTCTTCAAGCTCGCCGCCGGGCACGCTCCGGTCGCCTTTGCCAAGGCCGCTGGCAGGCCTGTCTCATCGAAGCGGACCGTGGCGGCATCCCGGCGCGGCAGCGTGGGCTTCAAAGCCGGCAACGGATCGCCTGCCGGCACCGAGGTGATCGACGAAGCGCTGTTCGAGCGCTATTGAAGGCACGACTGCGACCTCTGAACCACAGCGCTGAAGGGGTCGAACAACGGATTGGGGCAGGCCAGGATAGATTCCCGGGAAGGGAGAAGTCCATGAGATCGGTCGCCACCATTTTCCTGTCGCTGACGTTGTGCGCCTTGGCAGACGCGCAGACCGCCGAACGCCCGCTCGTGCAAGTCGGGGACACCTGGACCTACCGACAGACAAGCGACACCCGCTCCGGATTCAAGGAGGAGCGCGAGGTGTACGAAGTGACCCGAACGACGGCCTCGACCTTGTACCTCGACGGCCGGCAGGCAGGTGTCCGCCGTTGGGTCATGTCGGTCGAGGAGTACTACAGCAGCGGCGGCGAGCGCAGCGAGCGAGACACCACCGAGCTGGACTCGTATCAGTTGAAGTGACCCGCAGCGGGCAGACGCGTTTTCGTGACGCAGTTCGCCATTCCGAGGGCGGCTGTGCAGGCGCAAGGGAAAGTCATCTTGACTCGGGTGATCAAACCCGCCCGCGATCTCAAGTTGTTACCAGAGGTGCCGACAATGCCTTTGCGAATGAACTTCACTCGCAATACGATCCCCGTCAGCGGGCAGCATCATGGACACAAGGACCGATAAAAGTCAGCTCGCCAGATGCGACGCCCCACGCGCTTCGCCGGCGATCGGCCGACCGGCACCCGCCGGGTCGACACCCCCGTTCTCGTTCAGTGACATCGTCATGCATGCCAGCGATGTGGTGGTCGTCACCGCCGCCTCGACCGGCCACATCGTGTATGTCAACCCTGCCTTCACCCGGCTGACGGGCTACAGCGCCGACGAAGCCCGTGGCCGTTCGCCGGGCGAATTGCTGCAGGGGCCGTCGACCGACATCGCCACGGTCGAGTACCTCCGTCTGGCGCTTCGGCGGCAAGAACCCGTCCGCGCGCAGATCCTCAATTACGCGAAGGACGGCCGCGAATATTGGCTCGACATGAACATCGTGCCGCTGCGCAACACGCTCGGCGAGGTAACGCATTTCGCGGCCGTCGAACGCGACGTGACGCAACAACGTCTGGCCGAAGAGTGTCTGCGCCTGATGGCCGCCACCGATGCGCTCACCGGCTTGCCCAACCTGCGGTCCCTGGATGAGGCATTGCGCAAAGAGATTCAACGCGCACGCCGCGAATCCCAGCCCTTCACCTTGATTGCATTCGACCTGGACCATTTCAAGCGCATCAACGACACGCACGGGCACGCGGCCGGCGACACGGTTCTGCGCACGGTCGCCGAACGCCTGACCGGGATGCTGCGCCCGCACGACGTGCTCGCGCGAACCGGCGGCGAAGAATTCGTGGTGCTGTTGCCCTTGACCGACCTCTCTGCCTGCGCAGACGTCGCCGAGCGGCTGCGAAGCGCCCTCTGCGAAGAACCCGTGATCGTCGACGAGCACGCCGTCTCGGTCACTGCCAGCTTCGGCTGCACTGACTTCGGGATGGACGACGACATCGGCGGCACGACCATCATCGGCCGTGCCGACGAGCTTTTGTACAAAGCCAAGTCGGCTGGACGCAACTGCGTGCTGGCCGAACACGCGGCCGAGGCCGGCGCCCATGCCGGCACCGAAGTCGGGCTGAGCGACAGCGCCAAGGCGCTCGCGGCAATTCGCGAGCGCCGGAGATCGGGTATCGCCGGGAAGGCGTGACCCTGCCTGCCCGAATCGTCAGGTGGCCGCTGGCGTCGAAGCGGGCGCCACCGCCTTCGGGGGCTGGGTGCCGTCGGACTTGCGGCGCTTCCTGCCGCTCGCCGTCTTGCGGACTTGTTTGGCAGAAATGGTTCTCTTGCCCACGCGCTTCTTCTTTGCCAGTGCCATGTCGATCCTCTCGAGAAAAGAGGCGGAGGATACAGCGGCGCCAAGGCCTGGAGGTTCAGCGCCCCTACGACATCCGTCGAGCTACCGCTCCGCGTGCCCTCTTCAAGGCGCCACGACTTCCAACTTCGGAAAGTAAGTTCTGAACCGGCTGACATCCCGGGTCAGCAGCGGCCAGCCTTCTACCGCCGCGTGGGCGCCGATGAAGAAGTCGGGCAGCACCTGCAGCTTGCTTCCGCCGCGTTTGCGGTATTGCGCATAGGCCTTGGCCGCCAGGAACAGGGCGGGCCGGGGAATCTCGCGCATGTGCACGGCCAGCGTGGCCACGCTGCGTTCCAGCCCTTCGAGCGTCGCGAATGACAACGACATTTCGGCGTAGATGATCGGGTTGATGACCAGCTGGTGGATACTGGCCTGCGCACGCAATTGGCCGATCGACCAGTTCGCCCACTGCGGATCGTCCTGCAGCACATCCACCAGGACGGTCGTATCGACCAGCAGCATCAGTCGTCGGCACGCAGCAGCTTCATCAACTCGTCCGTTTGCCAGCGAACCTCAGCGGTTCCCCGTACGGCGTCGAAACGGTCTTTGGGTAAGCGCCGCACACCCTTGGCCGGGCGAGGCCGATGCAGGACGACTTCGCCGGCCGCATTGACAGAGAACTCCACCGCGGCGCCAGGCAACAGTTGCAGTTCATCGCGTATCCGCTTGGGGATCGTGACCTGTCCTTTGCTGGTCAAATGAGTCGGCATGACGCCCTCATGAGGTGTTACCAACAATCTGATAGTAATAGTTCTTGCCGGGCGCTGTATACAGACGTTTCCTCTACACCCCCAATCAACACAGCTCCCCGAGCGTCGGAAACGCCTCCCGCAGCGGCTGCACCACCCCCGCGATCGCCGGGTCATACCCCGGCAGCGCATGCAGCACCTCGCGCATCCCTGGATCACGCAACGCCGCCACCACCGCCGTCATCGACGGCAACCCCATCGACGCCGTTCGACACAGCAGGAAGTACCGCTCGTTCGCCAGCGGCACGCAATCGAGCTTGAACTGCCGCGCCGGCGGCTCGAGGCCGAAGCCGACATCCGCCATGCCGCTCGCCACATACGCCGCCACCGCCGCATGCGTGAACTCGCCCTGCTCGAAGCCCGCGATCCGGCTGTGCGCGATGCCCTGCGCCTTCAGCAAACCCTCCAGCAGGAAGCGCGTGCCGGAACTGGCCTGCCGGTTGATGAAGCGGACGTCCGGGCGCATCAGGTCGGCCAGCTCGTAGATCTTCTTCGGGTTGCCGGCGGCGACCATGAAGCCCTGCCGGCGCGTCGCGATGTCGATGACGGTCAGGTCCGCGCCGGCCAGCCAGCGCCAGTAGTGGATCAGGGCCGCGTCCTGCATCGGCCCCAGCGGGATGTGAAAGCCGGCGGCGTCGCAGGCGCCGTCACGCAAGGCGCCGGCGGCGGCGGTGGTGCTGCCGTAGGTGGTCTCGATGCGCAGCCCGTCCCGCTTCAGCCGCTCGAGCAGGCGCTCGATCGCGAAGCCGTGGCTGGCGTGCACGCGCAGCACGGCGGGCTCGCTCGAGGTGGCGCGGCGGATCTCGGCGGCCAGTTCCGACGCGAGCGAATCCAGCGCCGGCTTCAGGCGGGCCGCGATTCGGTGGTCGGCCCAGACCAGCTTCTCGCCGAGCTCGGAAAGCGTCGACCCCTTGCCCCGCTCCATGCGCAGCAACGTCGCGCTGAACTGCGCTTCGCCCTGGCGGACCAAATCCCAGGCGTGCCGGTAGGACAGGCCGAGCTGCTGCGAGGCGGCGAGCAGGCTGCCGTGCGCATGCACCTGCACCAGCAGCTCGATCAGCCGGGGCGGCAGCGGCGGGCCGCCCTCGTCCTGGATGGTCCAGGTCGGCTTGATGGAAATTTTCTTCATCAGGGTTTGCCTTTATGCGGCCTGCCTCACATGCGCTGGGCTCGCCCGCTCATATTGCGGCGGCACGCAATGGCCGTGAAGATGGACGTATAAAAGCATGGCACGAGCATATCGGCTCAGTGCATTCATCCACGACATGGAGACAACCCGATGTCATCGGTATTGATCGGTGCCCGCCCCTCCGGCGGCAGTGAACCCGGCAGCTTCCTGTCCAAGGAGCGCACCATCGCGGCGCCGGGCTTCAACCGCTGGCTGGTGCCGCCGGCGGCGCTCGCGATCCACCTGTGCATCGGCATGGCCTACGGGTTCTCGGTGTTCTGGCTGCCGCTCTCGAAAGCCATCGGCATCAATGCCGCGCAGGCCTGCCCGAAGGACATGAGCCTCGCGGCCGAACTGTTCACGACCAGCTGCGACTGGCGCATCTCCAGCCTGGGCTGGATGTACACGCTCTTCTTCGTGCTGCTGGGCTCGTCGGCGGCGCTGTGGGGGGGCTGGCTGGAACGGGCGGGGCCGCGCAAGGCGGGCGTCGTGTCGGCAGTCTGCTGGTGCGGCGGGCTGCTGATCTCGGCCTACGGTGTCTACGCGCACCAGCTGTGGATGATGTGGCTGGGCTCCGGGGTCATCGGCGGCATCGGCCTCGGCCTGGGCTACATCTCGCCGGTGTCGACGCTGATCAAGTGGTTCCCCGACCGGCGCGGCATGGCGACCGGCATGGCGATCATGGGCTTCGGCGGCGGCGCGATGATCGGCTCGCCGCTGGCGGCCGAGCTGATGAAGATGTTCGCGTCGGGCAGCAGCGTCGGCGTGATGGAAACCTTCGTCGTGATGGCGGCCGTCTACTTCGTGTTCATGATGGGCGGGGCGCTGGCCTACCGCGTGCCGCCCTCCGGCTGGAAGCCCGAGGGATGGACCCCGCCGACGGCGAATGCCCGCAACGCGATGATCACCCAGCACCACGTGCACGTGAAGAAGGTCTGGGGCATCCCGCAGTTCTGGCTGGTCTGGATGGTGCTGTGCATGAACGTCTCGGCCGGCATCGGCGTGATCGGCATGGCGAGCCCGATGCTGCAGGAGGTGTTCGGCGGCAGCCTGATCGGCGTCGCGAAGAAATTCGGCGAGCTCGACAAGGGGCAGCTCACCGCCATCGCCGGCGTGGCCGCCGGCTTCACCGCGCTGCTCAGCCTCTTCAACATCGGCGGCCGCTTCTTCTGGGCCAGCCTCTCGGACAAGCTCGGCCGCAAGCTCACCTACGTGGTCTTCTTCGTGCTCGGCGGCGCGCTCTACTTCAGCATTCCGGGCAGTGCGGCGGCGGGCAGCAAGCTGCTGTTCGTCGCCGCCTTCTGCGTCATCCTCAGCATGTACGGCGGCGGCTTCGCGACCGTGCCGGCCTATCTGGCGGACCTGTTCGGCACGCAGATGGTCGGCGCCATCCACGGCCGGCTGCTCACCGCCTGGGCGACCGCCGGCATCCTCGGGCCGGTGGTCGTGAACTACATGCGCGACTACCAGCTCGGCCTCGGCATCCCGCGCGAGCAGGTCTACAACCAGACGATGTACATCCTGGTCGGCATGCTGGTCGTCGGGCTGATCTGCAACCTGCTGGTGCGGCCGGTGGCGGCCAGGCACTTCATGACGGCCGAGGAGCTGGCCGAAGAAAAACGGCTGGCCCATGACCGCGCCCTGGCCGCCGAGGTCGGGCCGGGCACGCTCGCCGGCCGCGACACCCGCAGCGTCCTGGTGCTGGCCGCCTGGGCGGCAGTCGGCATCCCGCTCGCGTGGGGCGTGTACCGCACGGTGCTCAGCGTCGCGAAATTTTTCAATTGACGGCGCAGTTGCCGACGAACCCACCATGACGCCAACGACCGACGCCGTCCAGCGCGCACTCGCACAGCATGCCCACCGGCCCGGTGCGCTGCTGCCCGTGCTGCACGCGGTGCAGGGCGAACTCGGCTGCGTGCCGGCGGCGGCCGTGCCGGAGATCGCTGAAGCACTGAACCTCTCGCGCGCCGAAGTGCACGGGGTGGTGACCTACTACCACTTCTTCCGCAGCACGCCCCCCGGCCGGCACGTCGTTCAGGTCTGCCGCGCCGAGGCCTGCCAGGCCTGCGGCGCCGAAGCGCTGCTGGCCCATGCGGAACAGGCGCTCGGCTGCCTGCGGCACGAGACCCGGGCCGACGGCGCGGTGACGCTGGAGGCGGTGTACTGCCTTGGCCTCTGCGCGTCGTCACCCGCGATCCAGATCGACGAGCGCGTTCATGCGCGAATGACGCCCGAGCGATTCGACCGCCTGGTCGCCGAACTGGCAGCCCATCCATGAGTGCGGTCCGCCTCTTCGTGCCGCGCGACTCGGCGGCATTGGCGGTCGGTGCCGACGAGGTGGCGCAGGCGCTGGATGCCGAGTGCAGGCGGCGCGGCCACGCCGTCGACATCGTCCGCAACGGTTCGCGAGGCCTCTTCTGGCTGGAGCCGCTGGTGGAGGTAGAGACGCCGACCGGCCGCATCGCCTATGGCCCGGTGCAGGCCGAAGACGTGTCCTCGCTGCTCGACGCGGGCGTGCTCGAAGGCCGGCCGCATGCGCTCTGCCACGGGCCGACCGAGGAGATCCCCTACCTCGCGAAGCAGGAGCGGCTGACGTTCTGCCGCATGGGCATCACCGACCCGCTCTCGCTCGCCGACTACGAGGCCCACGACGGCTGGGTCGGCCTGACGCGCGCCCTGCAGCTGAACGCCGCCGACATCGTGCAGCAGGTGCTCGACTCCGGCCTGCGCGGCCGCGGCGGCGCCGCCTTCCCGGCCGGCATCAAGTGGCGCACGGTGCTGCAGGCCGAATCGACGCAGAAATACGTCGTCTGCAACGCCGACGAGGGCGACTCCGGCACCTTCTCCGACCGGATGACGATGGAGGGCGACCCCTACATGCTGATCGAGGGCATGGCGATCGCCGGCCTGGCCGTCGGTGCAACGCAGGGCTACCTCTACATCCGTTCGGAATACCCGCACGCGATCGCGACGATGACCGAAGCGATCGCGCGCGCCGAAGCCGCGGGCTTTCTCGGCGACCGGGTGTGCGGTGTCGGCCCCGCCTTCCGTCTCGAGGTGCGCAAGGCCGCCGGTGCCTATGTCTGCGGCGAGGAGACCGCGATGCTCGAGAGCATCGAAGGCAAGCGCGGCATGGTGCGCGCCAAGCCGCCGCTGCCGGCCATCGAGGGCCTCTTTGGCCAGCCGACGGTGATCAACAACGTCATCAGCCTGGCGAGCGTGCCGCTGATCCTGGCGCGCGGCGCGGTGTTCTACCGCGACCACGGCACGGGCCGCTCGCGCGGCACGCTGCCCTTCCAGTTGGCCGGCAACGTCAAACGCGGCGGCCTGGTCGAAAAGGCCTTCGGCCTGACGCTGCGCGAGTTGCTGTTCGACTTCGGCGGCGGCAGCCGCAGCGGCCGGCCGATCAAGGCGGTGCAGGTCGGCGGCCCGCTCGGCGCCTACGTGCCCGAATCGCAGTGGGACCTGCCGCTCGACTACGAAGCCTACGCCGCGGTCGGCGCGGTGGTCGGCCACGGCGGCATCGTGGTCCATGACGACACCGCCGACATGGCCCGTCTCGCCCGCTACGCGATGGAATTCTGCGCGCTCGAGAGCTGCGGCAAGTGCACGCCGTGCCGCATCGGCTCGACCCGCGGCGTCGAGGTCATCGACCGGATCACCAGCAATCAGAACCGGCCGCAGCAGGTGCACCTGCTGCGCGACCTGTGCGACACCATGCTCCACGGCAGCCTGTGCGCGATGGGCGGCATGACGCCCTACCCCGTGCTCTCGGCCCTGAACCACTACCCCGCCGACTTCGGCATCGAGGCGCCGAACGAGCGGGCCGCCTGAGGACACACTCCCATGCTGAAACACCTGAAGCTCGAGATCGACCACGGCACGCCGGCCCGCCTGTCGCACGAGACCGTCACGCTCACCATCGACGGCTATCCGGTCCGCGTGCCGAAGGGCACCTCGCTGATGCGCGCCGCGGTCGACGCCGGCATCCAGGTGCCCAAGCTCTGCGCCACCGACAGCCTGGAACCGTTCGGTTCCTGCCGCCTGTG
>CAMQQG010000082.1:0-32849 GCA_947034895.1 Rhytidiadelphus loreus
AAATTCGAGGAGCCCGGCGTCGAGCCCGAGCCGGGTCGCGAGCGCCCTGATCGCGGCTTGCAACGGCGCGGTCGGCGTGCCGGGGGTGAGCAGAGCGCGAGGTCGTTGACGCGGGTGTCGCCGGTCAGGCCGCCGGTAGTCGCCCCTCGGCGAGCGCGACCGCGCCGAACTGGCGGGCGTAGTCGCGCCAGACGCCGCGCACGAACACGTCGGCGCTGCCGCCGTTCGGCAGTGGCAGCAGGAGCCGGGTGCCGGGTGCGGCACGGTAGAGATCGACCATGGCCTCGCTGACGTAGGCGGCGGTGGCCCCGGCGGGCAGATCGCGCAGCTCGCCGACCAGCGGCAGCGCGTGCGCCGGGTCGGCGAGCGGGCGCGCGATCAGCGTCACCGGCGGGCGCTCGGGCGCGAGCTGCACCTGCGTCACGCGCTGGGCCTCGGCGCGGAGCACGCCGGGAAGCTGCCCGGCCGCGGCGAGCAGCGCGGTCGGCAGGCCGGTCGTGTCGCTGGTTGCGCCCGACGGCCCGGAATTGCCGGCGCGCAGGTAGAGGTCGGCCGGCAGCACGGTGTCGAGCCACTGCATGACCGAGGCGCGGAAGCTGCCGACCATCACCGTCAACGCCACCGCGAGGCTCAGGCTCGCGACGACGCCGGCGACCGCGATCGTCGCGGTGTGGCGCTGGCGCCGCGCGCGTTCGACCGCGAGCAGCGCGAGCGGATGCCGAGGCGGCGCGACGCCGCGCAGCAGGAGGCCGACGCCCGCCGGCACGCAGGCGATGCCGCCGAGCAGCAGGCAGGCGACCGAGACATACGCCGCGAGCGGGATTTCGGCCGATCGGCGGTGCGAAGGTCAGCGCGACGCCTGCCCCGAGCAGCGCCGGGCCGGCCCAGGCGCTGCCCGCTTCCTGGCCGCCCCCCAGGCCCTTCAGCGCCAGCGCCGGTGCCAGCCGCTGCGCCGCGCGGGCCGGCAGCCAGCCGCCGACCACCGCCGCCGCGATGCCGAGGCCGCCGTAGACCAGCGCCGAGACGAGGTCGAACTGCAGGGTCGGCGCGACGCCCGGAAAATAGCCGCCGCCCAGGTCGCCCGCCAGCAGCCGCAATGCGAGCGCCGCGAGCCCGGTGCCGAGCAGCAGGCCGATCAGGCTGCCCGCTGCGCCGAGCAGCGCCGATTCGGCGAGCACCAGCGCCAGCCGCTCCCGGCCGGAGAGGCCGAGCACGCCGAGCAGCGCCAGTTGCGGCTGGCGCTTCGCGACCGACAGCGACAGGATCGAGAACACCAGGAAGGCGCCGGTGAAGAGCGCGACCAGCGCCCAGCACGCGTCAGGTTGACCCGGTAGGCCCGCGACACGTTCGAGACGCGCGCCGCCGCTTCGTTCGGTGCCGCGGCGCGCAGGCCGGGCGGCAATTCGAGGTCGCGGACGACCCGGGCCTGATCGGCGCCGGGGGCCAGCCGAACGTCGATCCGCGAGAGGCGGCCGAGCCAGCCGAAGTTCGATTGGGCGCCGGCGATGTCCATCACCGCGAGCGCCGCGCCGCCGGCGGCGGTGCGGCCGGCGACCCTGAGCGTGCTCTCGCCCGACGGCGTCTGCAGCCGCAGCGTCGTCGGCTCACCCAGGCGCTGCGCGGCGGCGGTGTTCAGGAAGATCGCGGTCGGGTCGAGCATCGCCATCCGGTCGCCGCCGGCGGCCGGTCGTGGCAGGAGGTCGGGCGCCAAGGTGGCGGCCACCAGCGCATCGATGCCGAGGACCTTCATCGGGACGCGCTGCCCACGGGCGTCGAAGGCGAAGGTGTCGATCTCGACGACCGGGGCTGGCGAGGGCGATCTGCGGCTGCGCGGCCACCCGCTCGAGCAGCGCTTCGTCGAAGCCGCCGCGCTGGGCGCGCAACTCGAAGTCGGGTTGCCCATTGACCGATCGGACCGCGGCACTGAATTCGCCGAGCGCCGACTGGTTGATGAGCTGCACCGAAAACGCCAGGGCGACGCCGAGCGTCACCGCGAGCAGGGCCGCCAGATGCCGCCAGGGATGGTGCTTCAGTTCGGGCCAGGAGAGCTGGCGCAGCAAGGCCCCCAGGCCGACGAGATGCGTCGCCCCGGCCGTCATCGCGGGGGCAGGCCGTCGCCCCGCATGCCGTGTGCCGTCAAGGTCAGCACCCGATCGGCGCGTGCCGCCGCGGCGCGCGAATGGGTCACCAGCACGCAGGCGGCGCCTTCGCCGCGCACCTGGGCCGAGAGCAGGTCCATCACCCGTTCGGCGGTCGTCGGGTCGAGGTTGCCGGTCGGCTCGTCGGCGAGGATCAGCTTCGGCCGGTGCACCAGCGCCCGGGCGATCGCGACCCGTTGCAACTGGCCGCCCGACAAGGTCTGCGGCAGCCGCTCGCCCAGACCTTCGAGGCCGACCGCCGTCAGCAGCGCCTCGACCCGGGCCGCGTCGGCCGGCGCTGCAGCAACAGCGGCAGGCCGACGTTCTGCGCCACGCTCAGGTGCGGCAGCACGTGGAACGCCTGGAACACGAAGCCGAGGTGGGCGCGGCGAAACAGCGCCTGCTCGGTTTCGGTGAGGGCGGCGACGTCGGTGCCGGCAACCGTGACGGTGCCGGCATCGACCGTGTCCAGCCCGGCGATGCAGTTCAGCAGGGTCGACTTGCCGACGCCGGATTCGCCGAGGATCGCGACGAACTCACCGGGCTCGACGATGAGGTCGACGTCTGAGAACACGGCCGAATCGGCGTAGCGTTTGGCGAGGGAGCGAACGTCGAGAAGCGGCATCGTGGGGTCAGTGGGCGGCTCGTGCCCAGGCGAGCGCGAGGTCCGCGACCTGGGCCTGCGCGTCGGCCGAGTCGCAGGCCACGCGTTGGCGCCACGGCATGCCGCGCAGCCAGGTGATCTGGCGTTTGGCGAGTTGGCGGGTCGCGGCGACGGCCTTGTCTTGCAGGTCTGAGAGGGGCCCCAGGCCGACGCTTGCGTCGTCCGCCCCCCGAGGGGGATCAAGGAAAGTGGCAGAGCCACATTTCCCTGAGATTTCGTTCGCGTCGAGCGCCTGCCAGACCTGCCGGTAGCCGACGCAGCGCATCGACGGCAGCTCGGCATGCAGGTCGCCGCGGCGGCGCAGGGCCTGCACCTCGTCGATCAGGCCGCCGGCCAGCATGGTCTCGAAGCGCTGCGCAATGCGGTCGTGCAGCCATGCGCGGTCGCCGGGTTCGAGCGAGATCAGCGTCGGCGGTTCGCGGTCGACCGGCGTGCGGCGATGGAAGGCGGACAGCGGTTCGCCGCTGATCCGGAACACCTCGAGCGCCCGCTGGATGCGCTGCGAATCGGCCGGTGCCAGGCGACTCGCAGTCAATGGATCGACCGTCGCGAGTTCGGCGTGGAGTGCGGGCCAGCCGGCCGCCGCGGCCTGTTGATCGATGGCCGCGCGCACCTGCGCATCGGCCGCCGGCATGGCATCGATGCCGTCGATCAGGGCCTTGAAGTAGAGCATCGTGCCGCCGACCAGCAGCGGCAGGTGGCCGCGGTTCGTGATCTCGTCGATCCGCTGTGACGCCTCGGTCACGAAACGCGCCGCCGAATAGGACTCGGCCGGGTCGAGGATGGTCGATCAGATGGTGCCGCACCCGGGCCCGCTCGGACGGCGTCGGTTTGGCGGTGCCGATGTCCATGCCGCGGTAGACGAGGGCGGAGTCGACGCTGACGATCTCGACGTGCCGGGTCGGTGCCAGCGTTTCGGCGATGGTGAGTGCCGCCGCCGTCTTGCCAGCAGCCGTCGGCCCGGCAAGGCCGAGCCAGCGGGGCGCCGCGGCAGGACGGCGGTTGCGGGTCGGCGGGAGGGGCATGGGGGAAGGGTAGCAGGGTGGGCCGGTACTTGGCTTGGCCCCTTCCCCCGCCGGGGGAAGGCTGGGATGGGGGCCTGTCGGCTGGCACGTTGGTGGCGCACGGCCCCCACCCCAACCCTCCCCCGGGAGGGGAGGGGGGGCGGAAAAAAGCTAGTGTAGTGTTCGATACTGTGTGGAACTTAATAAAACCGATGGATTCGGTCGTCTGGCTAGGCGCAAAACGCAGACATGCCCGAAGGCATGGCGAGTATTTGCAACGACGCCAGGCGGCCGAAGACGCGGTTTTATGTTCCACACAGTGTCGAACACTGCACTAAAACCCCTCGTTCATCCGCAAGTACCGCCATTGCCCGGCCGGCAGGTCGCCCAGCATGATCTGGCCGATGCGCACGCGCTTCAACCCCAGCACCTGCAGGCCGACCGCCTCGCACATCCGGCGGATCTGCCGCTTCTTGCCCTGCTTCAACACGAAGCGGAGCTGGTCGGCGTTGACCCATTCGACCGTCGCCGGCCGCAGCGCCTCGCCGTCGAGCGACAGGCCGTGGCGCAGCAAGGCCAGGTCGGATTCGTCCAGTGCCGGGGCGCCGTGACCCGAGGCGACCCGGACCAGATATTCCTTCTCGATGTCGCTCTCCTCGCCGATCAACTGCTTGGCGACGCGCCCGTCCTGGGTCAGCACCAGCAGCCCGACCGAGTCGATGTCGAGCCGCCCGGCGGGTACCAGGCTCTTCGTGTGCTCGCGCAGGAAGCGGGTGCCGGAGCGGTCGTCGCGCCAGAGGTTCGCAGGCGTCACCAGCACCAGCGCCGGCTCGTAGCCGTCTTCGGCCTGGCCGCTGACATAGCCGACCGGCTTGTTGATCAGCACCGTGACCTTCTGCGCCTGCAGGTACTTCGCTTTGGCATCGATCGTGACCCGCTGACCCGGCATCACGCGCGAGCCGAGTTCGCTGACGATCCGGTCGTCGACGCGGACCCAGCCCTTGGCGATCCACTCATCGGCTTCGCGTCGCGAAGCGATGCCGAGTTCGCTCATGCGTTTGGACAGGCGCATGCTGCCGGGTGCGTGCTCGGCGTGTTCGAACGGCATGTCGTCGTCGTCATCGTCCCGGGCTCGCGGGCGGCTGCGGCTTGCCGCGCGCCGGCGCGTGTTCCTCGCGTCTTGCGAACCTGGGAGGCGGCTGGTCGCCGAAGCGCTGTCGCAGTTGTTCCTGGTATCGCGCCTCGCGTTCGACACGCTGCGCCTGGGCTTCGGCGAGCGTGGGCCGGCGCTTGGCGCCCGCGCCACGCACCGGCGGGCGCGGCGCTGCCGGTGCGGCAGGTTTCTTGAGTTTGATGGTGGCCATGTCGTCTACAGATCGGGGCGCGGCACGCGGCCGCCACGCCGATTGAACCACGTGGCAGGCGCTTCGATCAGGCGCCGAGCCCGAACAACGAGTGCAGCGCTTCGCGGTATTGCGCCTGGCCGACCCGGTTCGTGCTGTAGTGCGTGCCGCCTTCGACCAGCACGAAGCGCTTCGGGGCGGTGGCCTTGTCGAACAGGGCGCGCCCGAGCGAGGGCGGGATCAGCGAGTCGTCGGTACCGTGGACGATCAGCACCGGTGCCTTCACCTGGGCGATCCGGTCGACCGAATCGAAGCGCTGCGTGATCAGCGGCGTGATCGGCAGCCAGCCCCAGCGCAGGCTGCGGAACACGTCGGCGATCGAGGTGAAGGTGCCTTCGACGATCAGGCCCCTGGCGTCCTTCACCTCCGCGGCCAGTTCGATCGCGATCGCGCCGCCGAGCGAGTGGCCGAAGATGTAGCGGTCGAGCCCGGGGTGCTGCTGCGCGAGCCAGTGCCAGCCGGGCGCGCGCGTCCCTCGGCGACGGTCGTCTCCGACGGCAACTCGTCGGTGCTGCGGCCGAAGCCGCGGTATTCGAGCGCCAGCACCGAAAAGCCCAGGTCGCGCATCTGCTCGATCCGGAAGCGGCTGTCGGCGATGCCGCGGCGCGAGCCGTGCAGGTAGAGCAGGGCCGGCGCATGCGGGTCGTCATTGGCGAACCACTGCGCCTGCAGTCTGACTTCGCCGCCGCTGGCCCGCGACGGGTAGCTGATCCAGACGTCTTCGCACCGTCCGTCCTGACCCATTTCGCCTCGGTCATGCCGGGTTCGTCGTGCACCGCCGAGGGCTGAAAGATCCATTTCCGCTCTTGCGCATCGAGGCCGACGCAGCCGGCCATCGCGGCAACGGCAAGCAGGGCGACGGCGGTCAGACGGCGGCGGAGGGAAGTGGACAGTGTCGACATCGGAAACAGGACCCTGCGGATCGGAAGAAGTTCGCGGCGCTGCTGTCTTTATCGGCTCATCGGCCCCGCCAGAAGAGGCCGTCGAGTTCTTTCAGCGTGATTTGCCGCCAGGTCGGCCGGCCGTGGTTGCACTGGTCGGCGCGCGGCGTGGCTTCCATGTCACGCAGCAGGGCGTTCATCTCCTGGATCGTCAATGGGCGGTTGGCGCGAACGGCACCGTGGCAGGCCATGGTCGAGAGGATCTGGTGCCGGGTGCGCTCGATGACGCTGCTCGCGTCGTGCTCTGCAAGTTCGGCGAGCACGCTGCGTGCCAGCTCGACCACGGTCGCCGCCTGCGAGCGCCGCCGGGTAGGCGCGCACCGCCAGCACCTGGGCCGAGAGCGGCGTCACGTCGAGGCCGAGCGTCTGCAGGTTCGCGGCGTGCAGCTCGGCCGTCGCGATCTCCAGGTTGTTGGCGCTGAAGGTGGCCGGGATCAGCAGCGGCTGCGATTCGATCCGCGCGCCGGCCGGGCCGACACGCTCGAGGTTGGCCTTCAGCCGCTCGTAGACGATGCGTTCGTGCGCCGCGTGCATGTCGACGATGACCAGGCCGTGCGCGTTCTCGGCGAGGACGAAGACGCCCGCGACCTGGGCGAGCGCGCGGCCGAGCCGCCAGCTTCCGGCGTCGGCGGCGGGCGGCGGGGCGACCGTCGACAGTGCCGATGCCGACTCGACCGCCCGGCCGCCGTAGGCTGCAGGCACCTCCTGGGCGTAGAGCGCGCAGTTTGCTGCAGACCGAGCGTCGCTTGAGACGCCGATTCGAAGCGGGCGCGGGCCCGCGCCCCAGGGCACGGGCGGCTGCACAGCGAATTTCGCTGCGCGACGGCATGGCCGCCGGGGTGGTTGCCAAGCCCGCCGGAGCAGCCGGCAAAGCCGATTCCGGCATCGCCGCGACCCAGCCGACCCGCGGAATCGCGAGCGCCGACTCGACGCCCCGGCGCACCGCCTGGTGCACCTCGCGCGAATCGCGAAAGCGCACCTCGATCTTGGTCGGGTGGACATTGACGTCGACCCGGTCCGGCGCGATCTCGATGAAGAGCACATAGGCCGGCTGACGGCCGCCGTGCAGCACGTCTTCATAGGCCGAGCGGACGCCGTGCGCGATCAGCTTGTCGCGCACATGCCGGCCGTTGACGTAGACGTACTGCTGGTCGGCCCGCGCCCGCGCCGCCTCGGGCGTGCCGCTGCGGCCGGCGAGGCGCAGCGCGCCCAGGTCGAGCACCACTTCGCGGCTCTCGGCGATGAATTCCGAGCCCAGCACGTCGGCCACGCGCTGCGCGGGAGCGACGCGCCGCCACTGCTGCACCAGCTTGCCTTCGTGCCAGACGCTGAAGGCGACCTCCGGCCGCGCAAGCGCGTGGCGGCGCACCGCCTCGACGCAGTGCGCCAGCTCGGTCGGTGCGCTCTTCAGGAACTTGCGCCGCGCCGGCGTGTTGAAGAACAGCTCGCGCACTTCGACGCTGGTGCCGACCCCTCGGGCGGCAGCAACGACCTCGCCTGAGCGGGCGTCGAGCCGCCGCGCCTGCGAGGCGTCGGCGGCCCGGCTCGCGATCGTCATCTCGGCGATCGACGCCATCGCCGCCAGCGCCTCGCCGCGAAAGCCCATGGTCGCGACACCTTCGAGTTCCGCGAGCGAGCCGATCTTGCTGGTCGCGTGGCGGCGCAGTGCCAGCGGCAGCTCGTCGGCCGGGATGCCGTGGCCGTCGTCCTCGACCGAGATCGCCCGGATGCCGCCGCCGACCAGCCGGACCGCGATCTCGGTCGCGCCGGCGTCGAGGGCGTTGTCGACCAGCTCGCGCACCACCGACGCCGGCCGCTCGACCACCTCGCCGGCCGCGATCTGGCTGATCAGTTCGTCCGGCAATTCGCGGATCGGCCTTCGGGTCGGTGGCTGGAGCACGGCGTTCATCGAACGATTGTAGGAATCGCCCAAACCCCGGCCGGCCGGGTTCGAGACGGCACGGATAATCCGCGCATGGATTTCCTCCGCTTCCTTCTCGACTTCATCCTGCACGTCGACGTGCACCTCGCGAGCTTCGTGCAGACCTACGGCGCCTGGGTTTACCTGCTGCTGTTCGCGATCATCTTCATCGAGACCGGCGTCGTCGTGATGCCGTTCCTGCCGGGCGATTCGCTGCTCTTCGTCGTCGGGGCACTCGCTGGCATCGGGCTGATGAATCTGGAGTGGTCGATCGCGCTGCTGACCGCGGCGGCGATCCTCGGCAACCAGAGCAACTACCAGATCGGCCGCCACTTCGGGCCGCGCGTCTTCCAGTGGCAGAGCTCGCGGCTGTTCAACCGGCAGGCCTTCGATCAGGCGCATGCCTTCTACGAGCGGTACGGCGGCGCGACGCTCATCGCGGCGCGCTTCATGCCGTTCCTGCGCACCTTCGCGCCCTTCGTCGCCGGCGTCGCGCAGATGACGCGCTCCAAATTCGTGTTCTACGACGTCCTGGGCGGCGTCCTCTGGGTCGGCGGCGTCACGATGTGCGGCTATGCGTTCGGCAACATCCCGTGGGTCAAGTCCAACCTCGACAAGATCATCTGGGCGGCGATCTTCATCCCGGGCCTGCTGGTGCTGTTCGGGTCGTGGCGAGCCCGGCGACGGCAGGCGGTTGCTGCGCTGGAGCTGCCGCAGTCTCGGTGACGGCGAAGCGGCGCACGAGGTCGTCGCCTGCCGAAGCGCTGAATCGGAACGTCGAAGCTCACCCCACAAGCTGCTTGCGCCCTGGCCTCCAACCTGGCGGTCAGTTTGCCCAGCACGTCATCCGCCGACACCGACACGCCCGTCTGCTGGATGGATTCCCACGCCAATCGGCCTCGCTCCTGGAAGCTGAGCTGCACACGCCGAACTCGACTGCGTGGCGCACTGACCGCCTCGACGAACTGGGACAGCGTCTCGCCCTGATGCAACACCGCTGCCAGCGCAGTCATCAACTCGGGTTCGACACGGATTGAAGGGGATGACCGACGGTTTCATCGGCGCAGCCTATTGCATACGCGTGCCAGGTGCAAGAAGCCTCGGGGGCTCTCCACCTCACCTGCGCCACACGGGGCGGCTCGCCCACCCCCTACAACTGCCGGCTCCGTGCCAGCGGCGGGTTCTTCGAGAAGTAGCGCTGAATGCCGACCGTCAATGCCTGCACCAGTTGCAACTGGTACTCCGGGTCGCGCAACTTGGTCTCTTCCTCGGGGTTGGAGATGAACGCCGACTCGACCAGGATCGACGGGATGTCGGGCGCCTTCAGCACCGCGAAGCTCGCCTGCTCGACGCTGCCCTTGTGCAGCTTGCCGACCCGGCCGATCTGGCCGAGCACCTCGCCGCCGAGCTTGAGGCTGTCGCGGATCTGCACCGTCGTGCTCATGTCGAGCAGCGCGCGCAACACGCCCGGGTCCTTGGCCTTCAGGTTGACGCCGCCGACCGCATCGGCCGCGTTCTCGCGGTTCGCCATCCAGCGCGCCGCGGCGCTGCTGGCGCCGCCCTGGCTGAGCGCGAAGACCGAGGCGCCGCGCGCCTGCGGCGTGATGAAGGCGTCGGCATGGATCGAGACGAACAGGTCGGCCTGCACCCGCTGCGCCTTGCGGACCCGCTCATGCAGCGGCACGAAGAAGTCGGCGTCGCGGGTCAGCATCGCCCGCATGTTCGGCACCGCGTTCAGGCGGTCGCGCAGTTGCAGCGCGATCTGCAGCACCACATCTTTCTCGTGCAGGCCGCTCGGGCCGGTCGCGCCGGGGTCTTCGCCGCCGTGGCCCGGGTCGAGGGCGATGACGACCAGCCGGTCGATCTTGCCCTGCGCCATCGGTGGCAGCGGTGTGGCGGGAAGGGTGGGCGGCAACAGGGGGTGGTGGCCGGACAGGGGCGGGCGGCGCGGCAGGCGTCGCTGCGGCGACCTCGGGCGGCGGTGTGGTGCCGGGGCCGGGGGCCGGCTTGTCCACCTTGCCGATGAATTCGCCGAGCGCGTCGCGCACCTCCTTGGCCGCCTGCTGCTCGGCGGCTTCCTTGTCGCGGATCAGCGCCAGCAGCGGGTCGCGGGCCTCCGTCGGGTACAGGTCGAACACGAGGCGGTGCTGGTAGGCCGCGACCGGCGCCAGCGTGAAGAGCTGCGGCGCGGTCGGCTGCTTCAGATCGATCACCAGGCGCACCACGCGCGGCTGGTTCTGGCCGACGCGCACGCCGGCGATGAACGGGTCGTCGGGCCGCACCTTGCCGAGCAGGTCGCGCAGCGCCGGGCTCAGTTCCAGGCCGTCGATGTCGATGACCAGGCGATTCGGGTTGTCGGCGACGAAGTGCTTCTCTTCGAGCGGCGAATCCGACTCGATCGTGATCCGGGTGTAGTCCGGGGCCGGCCAGAGGCGGACCGCGACGATGCTGGCGCCGAAGACCAGATCCCGTGCGCCGAGCAGCAAGGCCAGCGCACCCATCGAACGCAGCGCCTGGCGACGGCTGGGTCGGGGCGGCCGCGTCATGCGAGCAAGGCCAGGCCGAGGGCGCTGCAGGCGACAAAGCGGACCGCACGCGTCTCGGTGTCGGCGCCCTCGGCCGGTTCGATGTGGATCTGCAGGTCGGCCAGCGGCGCCAGCCCGGCCGCGTTCTCGGGCCACTCGGCCAGCTTCAGACCGGCGCCTGCGAAGACCTCGCGAAAGCCGGCGTCTTCCCATTCCTGCGGGTCGTCGAAGCGGTAGAAATCGAAGTGATGGATCGGCCAGGGGCCGCTCACATCGGCGGCTTCGTACGACTCCATCACCGCATAGGTCGGGCTCTTGATGCGCCCGGGGACGCCGAGCGCGCCGAGAAGGTGGCGGGCGAACGTGGTCTTGCCCGCGCCCAGCGGGCCGTGCAATTCGACGAAGGCGCTGCGCAGCTCGGCATGGCGAGCCAGTGCGGCGGCGCTGGCGGCACACGCGGCCTCGTCGGGCCAACGTTCGTTGCGGGTTTCTAGAATCGCCAAATGCTCGGTGCTCGTGGGAAAGATCGTGACGAAGAGATGCCAGGCGAGGCGCTGTCGACGGCCGGGCTGGGCGAAGTGCTCGAAGAGTTGCGCGGCTGGGCCACTGCTGCTGGATTTTCCCAGATCGGGGTCGCCGATGTCGATTTGTCGCATGCCGAGAAGGGCTTGTCGGCGTGGCTGCAGGACGGCTTTCACGGCTCGATGCACTACATGGCGGCCCACGGCTCGAAGCGGTCGCGGCCGGCTGAACTGGTGCCCGGCACGGTGCGTGTGATCACGGCGCGGATGGACTACCTGCCCGCATCGACCCCCGCCGGCTGGCAGCCGGTCGAGTGGCAGCGGCTCGCCGATCCCGCGCAGGCCACGGTCTCGCTCTATGCCCGGGGCCGTGATTACCACAAGGTGCTCCGCGCGCGGCTGCAGACATTGTGCGACCGCCTCGCCAAACGGATCGGCCCGTTCGGCCACCGCGTCTTTACCGATTCCGCGCCGGTGCTCGAAGTCGAACTCGCGGCGAAGAGCGGCATCGGCTGGCGCGGCAAGCACACGCTGGCACTCAGCCGCGACGCCGGCTCGATGTTCTTCCTCGGCGAGATCTACGTCGACCTCCCGCTGCCGCTGACGGCCCCCGTCGACGCCCACTGCGGCACCTGCAGCGCCTGCATCGACGTCTGCCCGACGCAGGCGATCGTCGCCCCCTACCGGCTCGATGCGCGGCGCTGCATCTCGTACCTCACGATCGAGCATGCCGGCCCGATCCCGCTCGAACTGCGGCCGCTGATGGGCAACCGCATCTACGGTTGCGACGACTGCCAGCTCGTCTGCCCCTGGAACAAGTTCGCGCAGCGCAGCAGCGTGCCGGATTTCGACCTGCGCGCGTCGGTCGGCAACGCGACCTTGTGGCAGCTCTGGCAATGGGCCGAGGCCGACTTCCTGCGCCTGACCGAAGGCAGCGCCATCCGGCGCATCGGCTTCACCCGCTGGCAACGCAACCTGGCGGTGGCGACGGGCAACGCGCTGCGCATCGCCGACGACCCTGAATTGCGCAGCGCGCTGATGGCGGCGACCGAGCCCGCCGGAGACCTGGTGCGCGAGCACATCGGCTGGGCGCTCGATGCAAGTGCCGACGCAAATGCCGATGCAAGTACCCGTCCGGGTGCCGCCCTTTGACCGTGCGGTGTCAGACCTGCGTGTTGAGCAGGTTGCCGACCGACTGCGCGCTGCTGTTGCTGCTGTTGTAGCCGATGTTCTGCTGCAACTGCGTCAGCAGCGCCTGCAAGGTCGCCTGCGTGGTCTTGGTGCTGGTGCTGCCCGTGCTGGTGCTGCCCGTACTGCCGCTGCCCGTGCTTGCGCTGCTGTCCGTCGTTGACGAGACGGCCGAGGTCGCGGTCGAGGTGGTCGAGTCGGCGGTCGTCAGGTCGGAGGCCAGTTTCGCGAACGAGTTCTGCAAGTCCGAAGGCGCATTGCCGCTCGCGACTTGAGAGATCAATGCCGAGAGACCCGCGCTGAAGCTCGCCTTCGGGTCGTTCGATGCGCTGCTGCTGCTGCTGGTCGTGGACAACGTGCCCGATGACGACTCGCTCCGCACTGCCTGGACGAGCGCCTGCATGAATTGCTTCATGTCGTCTTGAATCGTGTTGCCGCTGCTGTCGCCGTCCGAGTCCGACGTCGAGCTGCTGCTGGCGCTGCTCGACGAGGAGGTCGACGCGCTGCTGCCTGGCAGCGTCAGGCCGATGCTGCTGAGCGCGCTCGCCAAGTCCTGTTGCATCTGACCGCCGCCGGGCGGAGGGCCGCGGTGCCGCCGAACTTCCCCGCTGCTGTCGCTGTCGTCAGAAGACTGCAGGGGTTGATAGCTCTGGATTCCGTAAGTCGACGCCGAGCTGCTGGTTGCACTGATGTTCATCGATTGCCTTTCATTTGGAAGAAGAGAAGGCGATCAGACATTGATTGACCCTGGTTCGATATTGGGAAAACCATGCCATTGATCGATCAATTTACTGGGGATTAACCGTACTTTGTAAATAAGTTCCGAATCGACTGAATACGGTCAGAACCTTTTTTATGGGCGCATCAAACCTGCGTATTGACGATGTTGCCGGCCGAGATGCCGTCGCCGCCGTCGCCGAGGTGCTGTGCCATTTGCGCCAGCAGTGCCTGCAATGTGGCTTGCGTGCTGCTGCTGTCGGTGGCCGTCGTCGAGGTCGAAGAAGAGGAGGGTGAGGAGCTCTTCAGATCGGTCGTCAACTTCGTGAACGCGTCTTGCAGAGCCGACGGTGCCTTGCCGCTCGCGACCTGCGAGATCAGTGACGAGAGGCCAGCGCCGAAGCTGGCCTGCGGGTCGGCCGACTGACTGCTGTCCGACGACTCGCCTTGAACCGCCTGGCCGAGTGCTTGCATGAACTGCTTCATGTCGGCCTTGATGGTCGCGCTGCTGTCGGTGCTCGAGCTGCTGGTCGAGGTGCTTGTCGACGCGGTGGTCGTGCTGTCCGGAACCGTGAGGCCGAGGCTTTCGAGCGCACTCGTCAACTCCTTCAGCATCTGGCCGCCGCCATGGTGCGGATGATGAGGGCGGGTCGACGTGGTCGTGTCGACGTCGCTGCTGTCAGACACGGACGAGTCGCTCTGCGTCGCCAGAAGCGACGAGACACTGGAGACCGAACTGCTGAGGCTGCTGATGTTCATGATGGAAGTTTTCTTTGTTGAAGGCGGGAGGGAGAACGATCAGACATCGGCGCCGGAAAGCTCGAAATGAGGAAAAATAGGGTGTCTGCTTAGCAATTTACGTGCGCTTCACGCTACTTTGTAAATAGCAAATCCCGCTCGTATTCCTGCATCTCCGCTCCCGGGTCGACGACCTCCTGGCCACTGAAAGTTTCCGATGATTCACCGAACCCATCTGCCCGCTGACCTTTTGTTGAGCGCCAAAGCCGCTGCGGCCTATGCCCGTGACGGTGTCATCGTGATCGAGGATTTCGTCAGCGCGGCGCAGTGCGAGGCACTTCGCGAACGTGCGCTGGCACTCGTGGCCGAACATGCGCCGCACGCCTCCGGCACCGTCTTCTCGAGCCGCGACCAGCGCCATGCGAAGGATGCGTATTTCGAGGCCTCGGCCAACCGCATCGGCGTCTTCTTCGAGGAAGGGGCGCACGACGCGAACGGCGAATTGCGCGTGCCGCTGCACGAGGCGGTGAACAAGCTTGGCCATGCGATGCACGACCTCGATCCCGTCTTCGACGCCTTCTCGCACGGCCCACGCCTGCAGGCAGTCGCCGACGGCATCGGTCTCCGCTCGCCGCGCCTGCTGCAGTCGATGTACATCTTCAAGCCGCCCGGCATCGGGGGCGAAGTCATGCCGCACCAGGACTCGACCTATCTCTACACCGAGCCCGAATCGGTGGTCGGATTCTGGTTCGCGATCGAAGACGCGCACCGCGGCAACGGTTGCCTGGGCGGGCTGCCCGGTCAGCACCGCAAGGGCCTGCGCGAGGTGTTCCGTCGTCGGCCGTCCGGCGAGTTCACGCTCGACACGCTGACCGATCCCGGCTGGGACATGGCCGGCCTCGAATGGATCGAAGCGCCGCGCGGCTCGCTGGTCGTCTTCGATGGTGCGTTTCCCCACCTGTCGGAAGCGAACCGCTCGGACCGTTCACGCCATGCGTACACGCTGCATGCGGTGAGCGCGGCAGCGGCCTATCCGGCCAGCAACTGGATCCAGCGACGCGAGTCGGTCGACCCGCCGCTTCGCGGCTTCGTCTAAAAAGCTTCCTCGCCCAGGGCAGCTCGTGGGCATGGCCATTGCTAGTTTCGTGAACCTTCTTTGCGGAGCTTTGCATGACCCTGTCCTTTCGTCACGCTTTTTGTGACTGCTCGATCTCCGCCTCTCCTCCCGCCGCATTGACCGTCCTCGCTGCTGCCGCCTTGCTGTTGCTTGCCGCGCCTGTTGCCAAGGCGCAGGGCGTGGCCCCCGTGTCGGGCGCCGCCAGCGCGCCGGCGGCGCCCGGTACGTTGCAGACGGTCACCGTCACCGCCGAACGCCGCACCGAAAACATCAAGGACGTTCCGAGCTCGGTGTCGACCCTGTCCGGCGAAAAACTCGACGTGCTGACCTCGAGCGGCCAGGACGTGCGCTTGCTCTCCGGCCGTGTGCCGAGCCTGAACATCGAATCGTCGTTCGGCCGCGCCTTCCCGCGCTTCTACATCCGCGGCTATGGCAACACCGATTTCCGCGCCAACGCATCACAACCCGTCTCGTTGATCTACGACGACGTCGTTCAGGAAAACCCGCTGTTGAAGGGCTTTCCGATCTTCGACCTGGCCCGCGTCGAGGTGTTGACCGGGCCACAGGGAACGCTCTTCGGGCGCAACACGCCGGCCGGGGTCGTCAAGTTCGATTCGGCGGCACCCGAGATCGGCGCGACCGATGGTTACGGCAGCATCTCGTTCGGCACCTACCGCACCACCAACGTCGAAGCCGCCAAGAGCATCCCCGTCAGCGGCGACTGGGCGGCGCGGATTGCGCTGCTCTATCAGCACCGTGACGACTGGGTCACCAACACCGCCTCCGGCGCGCCGACGCCCAAGCTCGAGGGCTACGACGACCGGGCGCTGCGTGTGCAGGCCCTCTACAAGCCGGGCGCCGACTTCAGCGCCCTGTTCAACGCCCACGGCCGCAACCTCGACGGCACGGCGCGGGTGTTCCGCGCCAACATCATCAAGCCGGGCACCAACGACCTCATCGGCGGCTTCGATGCCAGCAAGGTCGCGACCGATGGCGCCAACCGGCAGGCCATTCAGAGCTACGGTGCCAGTGCGCGGCTGCGCTGGCAGTTCGGACAGTACGCGCTCAACTCGATCACCGGCTACGAGACCGTGCACACCTACAGCCTCGGCGACGTCGACGGCAGCGCCGGCCCCTACGGCACGCCGACGACCGGGCGGGTGCCGGGTGTGACAGTGCCGTTCCCTTCCGAGACCGCCGGCGCGCTGCACGACCATCATCAGTTGACGCAGGAGTTCCGGCTCGAGTCCCGCTACGACGCACCGCTCAACTGGCAGGCCGGGGTCTACTATTTCAACGAAGACTTCACCTCCGACAGCTACGGCTACGGCGCCACCGGCGCCACCCAGGCCAGCGACCTGACCGACCGGCAAAAGAGCGTGTCGTGGGCCGGCTTCGGCTCGGTCAAGTACCAGTTGACGCCGGCCGTCACCCTGCAAGGCGGCCTGCGTTACACCCGTGACAACAAGCAGCTCAACAGCAACCCGGCGGCCTTGTCGGCCGCCATCGCCGCGCAGGGCACCTCCGCCAACCGCACCGATTCGAAGCCGACCGGTGACGTCAGCGCGAGCTACAAGCTGAACGACGCGACCAATATCTACGGCCGCATCGCGACCGGCTACCGTGGCTCGAGCGTGCAGCCGCCGACCGCCTTCGGCGCACAGTCGTTCGCCGGCCAGGAGAACACCGTCTCCTACGAAGCCGGCGTCAAGTCCGACCTGTTCGACCGGCGCGCCCGGCTGTCGGCGAGCGTCTTCCACTATGACGTGAAAGACCTGCAGTTGACCGAAGTCGGCGGCGGCACCAATTCCAACGTGTTGAAGGTCGCGAAGAAGGCAATGGGGCAGGGCTTTGAACTGAACCTCGACGCCTACCTGACCGAGAGCCTGCTGGTGACCGTCAGCGGCAGCTACAACGACACGAAGATCAAGGACCCGAACCTGACCGTGGCCGGCTGCGGCGGCCCCTGTACGGTGCTCAACCGGCCAGCCGGCAACAACCAGTTCTACATCGACGGCAACGCCTTGCCGCAGGCGCCGAAGTACATCGCCAACTTCACTGCGCGTTACGGCATTCCGACCGCGAGCGGCGGCGAATACTTCATCTACACCGACTGGGCCTACCGCAGCAAGGTCAACTTCTTCCTCTACCAGTCGACCGAGTTCACCGGCAAAGGCTATACCGAAGGGGGCCTGCGCATCGGCTACCTGTGGAACGACGGCAAGTACGAGCTCGCTGCATTCAGCCGCAACATCACGAACAGAATAGTGGCCGTCGGCGCGATCGACTTCAACAACCTGACCGGCTTCATCAACGACCCGCGGACCTTCGGGGTGCAGTTCAAGGCGCAGTTCTGACCGCGTCTGGCGGCGTGTCGCGGAAGAAGGAGGGCGGGAGCATCGCCTGCTCGAGCATGTAGAGGCTGCGGCGCTGGACGCCGCGTACGAGAAAAAAATTCGCGCCAGCCGCGGACGACGTCGAGCATTCTTTCGATCCGTGCCCGAGCCTCTGTTTGCGACAGTCCGAACGCGTCGCAGCGCGAAAGCAGGTTGTGCAGGCTCGCGGCTCGGCCGAACCGGCCCACCTCCAGCGCCAGGTCCCGCCGCTCGACCGAAATCATGGGGACTGGCAGGATGTCGTACGCGGGCGAAAGTCGCCATCCGCCCCTTGTTTGCAGCAGCGCGTGGTTGCGAGGGGGGTCGTCGTTGTGGGTAACCATGGCGAGGCGCGTTCCGCAGACGCGAAGGCCAGCGGCGCGCGCGAGCTCCAGCGTCGCGAACTCGATGCGCTGCAGGTTGTGGCGGTCGGCTTTCTCGGGCAGCTTGGCCGACCAGACTTTGTGGCCGTCCTCGACCGTCACTTTGGGTCGTACAGCGTGACGTTGGACTGTGCTTTCGAAGCCGTGCAAGCGATGAGGGCGGTGGCTGGGAGCAGCGCTCGCGCGCCGGACAGAAATCTGGATGACATGGGAACTCCTCGGTTGTGTTGTGTTGGTGTTGCTTCAGAGCGCGCCACGAGGCGGCTCAGGCGGCCACGAAGTCGTTCCACTTCTGGACCATGTACGCGTTCTCGTCCATGACGGAGTTCCAGCAAGCGATGCCGCCCATGCGCTGTTCGTAACTGCCGCCATCACGCATCTCACCGGCCTTCGCGAGCAGTTCGCCGTTGGGCGCCTTGATGTCCTGCGTCGCGGCCTTGCCTTCCATCCAGTAGGCCCACTCGTAGGCTTCCATCTTGGCCTTCGCGGTCTCGAGCACGGCGCTGTAGTAGCCCTGGCGGTTCAGGTAGGCGCCGGCCCAGCCATCCAGGAACCAGTTGATGAACTCGTAGGCCGCATCCAACTTCTTGCCCGTCAATGTGGATGGCACACCGAAGCCCGCCGCCCAGGCGCGGTAGCCTTCTTTGAGCGGCTGGAAGGTGCAGGCGATGCCCTTCGTGCGCACTGCTGTTACGGCTGGCGACCACATCGACTGGATCACGACTTCGCCCGAGGCCATCAGGTTCACGCTCTCGTTGAAGTCTTTCCACAGTGCGCGGAACTGGCCGGCCTTCTTCGCTTCGATCAAGGTCTTGATCGTCAGGTCGATCTCCTTCTTGGTCATGTTGCCCTTGTCGGGGTATTTGTAGAGGCCTGCCGCCTCGACGACCATCGCTGCGTCCATGATGCCGATCGACGGGATGTTCAGGAGCGCGGCCTTGCCCTTGAACTCGGGGTTCAGCAGTTCCTTCCACGACTCGATCGGGCGCTTGATCAGGTCGGGACGAATGCCGAGCGTGTCGGCGTTGTAGACGGTGGGGATCACCGACATGAACTGGGTGGGGTCCTTCGCAAAGACCTTCGAGTTGGTGCTGGGCACGAAGAGCACCTTCTTCGGCGCAGTTCCCTGCTCGCCGATCTTCTTGCCACCCACCTGCCCCATGGTCAGGACCGTCGAGATCTTGTCGAAGTTCTTCACCCGCTTCACATCGATGCCGCGCAGGTTCCCTGTCGGCAGCACCTTCTTGATCGAGGCGCACTCGATGTCGAGAAGATCGAAGCTGTTGGGCGAGGTGACGGCGCGCTTGGTCACGTCGTCGGTCGTCACGGCGACGTACTTGATCTCGATCCCCGTGTCCGCCTTGAATCTGTCGGCGATGGCTTTGTCCTGATTCACAGCGGTACCGAGGTAGCGCAGGACGATCGGCTCTTGGGCTCGGATGGCAGGGAAGATGCCTGTTGCGAGGATGCCTGCTGTGCCCTTCAGCATATTGCGGCGCGTAGCGATAGACATAGGTGCTCCTGGTTCGATGTGGCAGCCGGCCACCCGACCGACAATCGCAACATTCCCAGAGCATCTTGTGTGCCAGATTGTGCGCAATCGCGTGCACATAACACAGCGCAAGAAAATTACTGGTGCGCAGCGTTGTCAGCTGCCGATGGACGGCCGGGCAGGCAGATCGAAACGGCGAGAACCGTCGGTCGACCGGTCAGGCTTGTGCCGCCACCTTGATGGCCCCGTTCACCACGGTCATCTTCGTGCCGAAGTTCGCAGAGATGGCAGAGAGGTGATCGGCGATGCGCTGCCGCTCCAGCGCATTCACGAATCGGGGCAGGCGATCGTTGCCGAGCCTGGTGGGCAGTAGCCGGACCGTGCACGGTCCGTCTTGGTGCCACAGGACGTGGGTGAGGAACCCGTAAGTGGACATGGCTGCCCACAATGTGTGCACCTGGTCTGACGCTTCGAGGAGGACTTGTTGCCCGACCAGCACGTTGGCCGAGTAGACGATGTGCCGTCCCTTGTAGAGCTCCACGGGTTGAAGGGCATGCGGATGGTGGCCATGCACGAAGTGAACACCCTCATCGACCAGGACGCGAGCCAGCACGGGTTGGTACTCGGCCAGTTGTTCGGTCGAACCGAAGCCCCAATGCACCGTCGCCACAAGAATGTCGCACGCCTGCCTTGCTTGTCGCACGATCTCCCGAAGGGTTGAGAGCTCCTGATCACGCAGGCTCGTGCGAATCCGCACCACCGAGGGATCGCCCGGCTCCTCCATCTGATACCAAGGGTCCACCTCGTAGGCGGTGCGGACGTGCAGCGCCGCAATGCCCGCACGATCTGCAGCAGCGCTCATGCCTGTCGGCGTCAGGCACGAGATGGCCAGGGTTCCGACCCTCGTGGCGCCGATCTCGCTCACGTGCAGCGCCCAGGCCTGGTTCGAGTTCTCGCCAGCGCCAACGGTGGCGACGCCCGAGGCCTGCAATGCATTCATCGTGTCCTGGAGTCCCTCCCAGCCGTAGTCCACTGCGTGGTTGTTCGCCACCGTCGCCAGCCGGATCCCCATGCGAGCGACGTCCCGTGCGCGGTCGGGGCTGGCCCTGATGTTGAGCAGCTTCTGTATCGGCTGTCCCCGCCGTGTGAGCGGAATCTCGATGTCGGCGAGGGCGTAGTCTGCCGCGCGTATTCTCGCGAAGACCTCTTCGACGTCGGGCGGGATCTCGCCGAGTTCCCGGACCGGAGAGGTGTCCGCACAGAGCATCATGGACAGTGCCGGCGTACTCGCCATGACCCGCCTCACCGCTTGGGCGCCTTGAAGGCACGTTCCAGCGTGCTCGATGAACTGCCGGGGTCCAGGAAGTTGCGTTCGACGTGCGCGAGATGCTCCTCCATGAGGGTTTCGGCTCGGGCGGCGTTGCCAGCTTTGACCGCATCCACGAGGGGCTCGTGCTCGTTGATGGAGCAGTCGAGTTCGGCCGTTTGCGGGTGCTGCGTGGCCAAGGCCAGCGACATGCGCGTCATTCCGTCACGCAATACCCGTAGCAGCAGTTGATTGCCGGTGCAGGCTGCCAGCTTCAAGTGAAAATCACCGGAGAGCCGAATTTGAAGCGGGCGGTCCTTTGAATCGCTCGCCGCCTTCTCCGCTTCGATGTGCTGCCGCAGGGACTTGACGATCGAGTCCCTCACCGCGCGCTTCTGCTCGCACAGAAACGTGACCACATGGCGCTCGACCAGGTTGCGCATCTGGAACGCGTCGCGTTGTTCGCTCGGCGTCGGCACGGCGACGAAGGCGCCGCGATTCGGCTCGATCTGAACAATGCCGTGCTGGGACAGGACGAGCAGGATTCTTCGAATGCGCTCGCGGCTGACTTCGAAGATTCTCGACAGCTCTTCCTCCGTGAGCTTCGTGCCCGGTGGCAGGCGCCGGTTGGCAATGGCATCGAGGAGCTGCCTCGCGGCGTCTTGCTCGACTTCCTGCAGACCGATGAAGCGATAGGGTTCCAGGTCCGTCATCGCGCCATGGTCGTCCGCCGGGGAAGTTCGCGTGCTGCCGCGCTTCTTGGATGTCATTCGAAAAACCTTTCAGGACTTGCAACTGAGTTGCCTGCGGCGGACCAGGGCGAGAAGCCGGTTCGCCAGCAGCCCGGTCGGCTCAGCCAACGTCTCCAGCACGGAGAAGTGGTCAGCGCCTTCGACCGGCAGCAGTGTCGCCTGATGGCCCAACGCCGTGAGCGCTCCGTGATAGTCGCAGCTCTGGCGCTGGATCTCCGGGCGCTCGGTCGAACCGAACGCCAACACGATTTCCGGCAAGGCGCCGGGAACATGATGCAGTGGAGAGTTGCGGCGAGCCATCGCAGCATTCATCTGGATGGCGTCATTGAGAGCGGAAAGCCGAATCGGCTCGAGATCGTAGATCCCGCTGATGAGGAGCGCACCCGCAACGCCCGGCACGCCGAGCGCGCAGGCCATCAAGTGCGCACCGGTCGAGATGCCGGTCAGGAACACGCGGCCAGATCGGCCGCGGTGCTGAAGTTCTTGGCAAAGAAACGCCACCTGGGCGCGGGCTTCGGCACAGATCTCATCCATGCTTGCCGCAGGCGCCAGCGTGTACTCCCCGATCGCGACTGACATGCCCAGCGCCATGAGTCCGCTTGCAACGAACGCCTGCCCCTCCTTGTCGTTCCACTGCCAGTACCCGCCGTGAAGAAAGAGGCATGTCGGCGCGCGCTGATCGTCGAGGAGAAACAGATCCATCCGCTGCCGTGCGCCGGGGGCGTATGGCAAGTCGCGTGCGCTGGCTTGCGGATACAGCGCATCACTGCGCTGCCGCCACCTTTCCAGGTACCTCTCCCAGCCAGGAACGACATCTCGATTGTTGTAGGCCGCGTCCAAGGCCACCCGATCCATCCCCCGGTATGCCTCTGGCTTGCTCTCGCTCCACTGCATTGAGTTCTCTCCAAACTGGATGCCCGTTGTATTGTGCGCACGTATGTGCACAATATACGGCAGTAAAAGACAGCCCGTCATGACCTCACTCTCCATTGCCCATGTCCCGGTCGTCAACATTGCGCCCTTCATTCGCGGAAGCGCCGAGGAGCGCCTGGCCGTCGCCAGGCAGGTCGACCTGATCAACCAAGAGATCGGGTTCGTGGTGATCACCGGGCATGGCGTGGACCTCTCGCTACTCGAACGATGGTTCGAGGTGTCCAAGCAGTTCTTCGAGAGCCCGGAGGCCATCAGGAATTCGGTCAAGTCCGACGACGACACCCACCATGGCTACCACCGGCTGGCGCAGTCAGGCTTGGCGGCGAAGGAAGGCGAGGTGGCCCCGCCGGATTTGCGCGAATACTTCATGGTCGGCAACCCGGATCTGGCCGCTGTCGCCAGGGTGCCAGGCGCGACGCGATTCCATCGTGCGAACCGGTGGCCCGCATGGCCGTCCGACTTCAGCCGGCTGGCAATCGCCTACTACGCTGCGATGGAGCAGCTTGGGGCTCGCCTCATGGGCCTGTTCGCGCTGGCACTCGACCTCCCTGAAGACTGGTTTGCCGACAAGATCGATCACCATTTCTCGATCCTGAGCACCATCTACTATCCCGCTCAGCGCGCAGAGCCACTGCCAGGACAAGTTCGGGCCGGTGCGCACACGGACTACGGCAGCCTAACCATCCTCGCGCCGAACGATGCGCCAGGCGGCCTGCAGGTCAGGGGTTTGGACGGAACATGGATGGATGTGCCCTATCGACCCGACGGCTTCGTCATCAACATCGGTGACATGATGCAGCGGTGGACCAACGACCGGTGGCGCTCAAACTTTCATCGGGTCGTCAATCCTCCGAGAACCGGTGAACCCCGGCCTCGACAGTCGATTGCCTACTTCCTGCACCCGAACCACGATGCAGAGATCGAGTGCATTTCCACATGTCGGAGTGAAACCAGGGAGCCATACCCCAAGATCCTCGCAGGCGACTACATGTGGGAGAAGGAACGCGCCATCGCGGGCGCTGCGAAAGAGTAGGTGACGTCATTGATGCGGTCATTTGATACCCATAAAACGTCACCTGCTGGCTGACTTCCGAACGCGCGAGGAACGCCAGTTGCACGGCCGTTGCGGGCATGCCGGTTTAACGCAGCAGCAGCTTGTGGCCGGAGGACCCCTTGACTGCGGACATGCGTTTTCGGCCGATCGAACCAAGGTTTGCCAAGGGTTTGCAGAACGACAGCGCCTCCCACGCTGGATAGACTCAAGCGTCGCCATCTTCGGCCTGACTTCGAGCCGACACCATGCAACGCAGATTTTTTGTCATCTCCTCCGCAGCGGCCGTGGGCGGGAGCCTGTCGGTCGGCAGTGCCTTCGCGCAGACCTACCCGAACCGCTCGGTGCGGCTGGTCGTGCCGTTCGCGGCCGGCGGCACGACCGACATCGTCGCCCGGGTGCTGGCCGAGAAGGTCGGCGGCCCGTTCGGCCAGCAGATGATCGTCGAGAACCGGGCCGGCGGCGGCGGCGTGCTCGGCGCGACCGACACCGCCCGCGCGACGCCCGACGGCTATGCGCTCGGCATCGCGACCGTCTCGACCGTGGCCGCGAACCCGGCGATCAACCCGAAGATTGCCTACAACCCGCTGACCGACTTCACGCCCATCATCAACATGGCCGCGACGCCGAACGTCATCGCGGTGCACCCGAGTTTCCCGGCGCGCGACTACAAGGGGTTTCTCGCCGAGCTGAAAAAGAACCCGGGCAAATACAGCTTTTCGAGCTCCGGCACCGGCGGCATCGGCCACCTGCAGATGGAGCTCTTCAAGAGCCTGTCGGGCACCTTCGTGCTGCACATTCCCTACCGCGGCGCCGGCCCGGCGCTGAACGACACCGTCGCCGGCCAGGTGCCGATGATCTTCGACAACCTGCCCTCGGCGCTGCCCTTCATCAAGGACGGCCGGCTGGTCGCGATCGTCGTCGCCGCGCCCGACCGTCTGGCGGTGCTGCCGAACGTGCCCACCTTCAAGGAAGTCGGACTCGAGCCCGTCAACCGCATGGCCTTCTACGGCATCTACGGGCCGAAGGGGTTGCCGAAGGAGGTGGTCGAGAAGGTCAACGCGGCGGTTCGCAAGACGCTCGCCGACCCGGTCGTCAAGAAGCGCATCGAGGACACCGGCTCGATCATCGTCGGCAACTCGCCCGAAGAGTTCACGGCGCAGATCGCGGCCGAGTACGAGGTCTACAAAAAGGTCGTCGCGGTGCAGAAGTTGAAGCTGGAGTGAGGTCGAAAGCCGCCTCGCTGCAAGCCAGCCACGCCTCGATCGACCGCTTCTGCGATGCCCTCTGGATCGAGGACGGTCTCGCCCCCAACACGCTCGCCGCCTACCGCCGCGACCTGCTGCTCTACAGCGACTGGCTCGCGAAGTC
Source organism: Rhytidiadelphus loreus (assembly GCA_947034895.1). Classification (NCBI taxonomy): domain Eukaryota; kingdom Viridiplantae; phylum Streptophyta; class Bryopsida; order Hypnales; family Hylocomiaceae; genus Rhytidiadelphus; species Rhytidiadelphus loreus. The sequence goes on from CAMQQG010000082.1 coordinate 24,541, forward strand.
GCACGACCGGATGCTCGACGCGACGACGGAGTCCGACCTGCTCGACTACCGCGCCACCCGCCACGCCGCGAGCCGCGCCACCAGCAGCAACCGGCGGCTGACCGTCTTCAAGCGCTACTTCCGCTGGGCCTTGCGCGAGCACCTGCTGGCCGCCGACCCGACGTTGAAGCTGCTGGCCGCGAAGCAGCCGCTGCGCATGCCGAAGACGCTCAGCGAGGCGCAGGTCGAGGCGCTGCTCGCCGCGCCCCAGGTCGAGACCCCGCTCGGCCTGCGCGACCGGGCGATGCTCGAGCTGATGTATGCGAGCGGCCTGCGCGTCAGCGAACTGGTCGGCCTGAAGAGCGTGCACCTGAGCCTCGGCGACAACGCCCTGCGCGTCACCGGCAAGGGCTCGAAGGAGCGGCTCGTGCCGTTCGGCGACGAGGCGCACGACTGGTTGACCCGCTACCTGCGCGACGCCCGGCTGGCGATCCTTGGCGGCCAGGCGAGCGACGCGCTCTTCGTCACCGCCCGCGGCGGCCCGATGACGCGGCAGATGTTCTGGAAGCTGATCAAGGCGCATGCGGTGCGCGGCGGGGTGCAGGTGCCGCTCTCGCCGCACACGCTGCGCCACGCGTTCGCGACGCACCTGCTCAACCACGGCGCCGACCTGCGCGCGGTGCAGTTGCTGCTGGGCCATGCCGACATCTCGACGACGACGATCTACACCCATGTGGCGCGCGAGCGCTTGAAGGTGCTGCATGCGAAGCACCATCCGCGGGGATAAGCTCGGTCGTTCCGAAACGATGAGGATGCCTCCGATGTTTGACCGCTCCTTTCGACGAGTGACCGCGTTCGTTTGCGCCACCGCGCTCGGCGCCGGCGCTCTGCCGGCAACGGCCGCACCCGACGCGAAGCTCTTCGCTGCCGCCACGCAGGCGCAGCCCGCGGTGATCGAGTCGCTCAAGCAGATGGTCTCGATCGAATCCGGCAGCGGCGATGCGGCGGGTCTGGCGAAGATGGCCGACCTGCTCGACGGTCGATTGAAGGCGCTCGGCTTCAAGACCGAGCGCCGCCAATCGGCGGTCGGGGCGCACGCCGACATCCTGATCGGCACGCTGACCGGCACCGGAAGCAAGCGGATCATGCTGCAGGGCCATATGGACACCGTCTACCGAGAAGGCGTGCTGAAGGAGCAGCCGATCCGGAAGGACGGCAACAAGCTCTACGGCCCCGGCATCGCCGATGACAAGGGTGGCCTCGCGGTCATCCTGCACTCGTTGCAGATCCTTCGCGACGCGGGCTGGAAGGATTTCGCGACGCTCACCGTGCTCGTCGATCCCGACGAAGAGGTCGGCTCCGAAGGCTCGGGCGAGTCGATCGCGGCGCTCGCCGCGCAGCAGGACTACGTGCTTTCCTGCGAGCCGACCGCCGCCAAGGCGGTCATCAAGACCGAGGCCTTGCTGCTGGGCGCCGCCGGCACCGCGACCGCGACGATGGAGGTCAAAGGCAAGGCCGCGCACGCCGGCGCCGCGCCGGAACTCGGCCGCAACGCGATTCTCGAGATCGCCTACCAGATGCTCGCGACGCGTGACATCGCCAAAGACATCCCCGGCGCGCAACTGAACTGGACCCACATCGTCTCGAACAAGGCGACGAACCAGATCCCGGAATTGGCGGTCGCCACGGCCGATGTGCGGATGACGGCCCCGGGCGCGGAAAAGCCGCTCGACGCCGCGCTGCAGGCCAAGGTCGCCTCCAGCCGTCTGATCCCCGACACGACGACGAAAGTGACGCTGGTCGTCGGCCGGCCCGCCTTCGTCGCCGGCCCGCGGGGCCAGGCGCTCGGCGAGCGCGCGCAGGCGATCTACCGCGAACTCGACCGCGAGCTGGCGCTCGCCCCGATGACCGGCGGCGCCACCGACGCCGGCTTCGCCGGGCGCTCCGGCAAGGCGGTCGTGCTTGAAAGCTTCGGCCTCGCCGGATTCGGCTACCACGCCCGCGACGAGTACATCGAGATCGATTCGGTCGTGCCGCGGCTCTATCTGATGACGCGCTTGTTGACTGAGATCGGCAGGCAGTGATGCCCATTCATCTGCAGTCGAAATACAAACGCTGAGGGCCGGCATCGAGCCGGCCCTCAGCTTGCTGGCAACGGCTTAGAAGGTGTATTGCGCCGTCACGCCGATCGTGCGGGGGCGCAGGTAGTAGGCTTCGCTGACCGACTGGATGGAAGGCTGCTGAAGCACAGTGTGGTTGTTGTTCAGGTTCTTGGCGAACACGCTGAATTCCCAACTGTCGAGCGTGAGACCGGCGCTGGCGTCGGCGGTGAAATAGCTGGGGCGCTCATAGTCGCTCGACAGGTGATTCAAGTCACCACGGCTGCCGCCTGTCCACTGGCCGTTCGCCCGCACGAAAGTGTTGCCGAACGCCATCGGCGCAAACCGGTACTCGGCGCCCAACTGCGCGCTGTACTTGGGCACACCCTGTATGCGGTCGCCTTTTTGCACGGTGAGGGGGGCACCGACAACGCCTCCGACGGTACCGAGCGAAGGGACGTCGCCCGTGAACACGGCGCGGGTGTAGCTCGCGCCGGCTGAGAGCGTCAGGCCCTCGGCGGCGCGCAGTTTGCCTTCGATCTCTATCCCGTCGACCTTGGCGTTACCGGCGTTGAGTTCGAACGTGTATCCCGAATGTTGCAGATAGACGCTTTGTTGGATGTCTTTCCAGTCGATGTGAAAAATCGCGACGTTGATGGCGAGACGGTTCTCGAGCCAGCGGGACTTCATGCCGGCCTCGTAGCTCCACAGCGAGTCTGACTTGTAGGTGTCCGGCAATGTGGTGTAGGGCAGGCCGAGTTGCTGGATGTCCAACGTGGCGCTACCCCCTGAAGGCACATGCCGCTGGGCACTGCCAAGGCGGACGCCCTTGGCGATATTGGCGTAGAACGAAGCCTGGCGGCTTGCGTCCCAGCTCAGCGCGAAGCGCGGCGTGACCGGCTTCGATTCGATGTCGATTGCCTGGGTGCTTGGAACGTCGAAGGTATAGATGTATTGGCCTTCGCGCGTGAAGGCCTGTGTGGCGCGCGCCGCGCGCAAGCCGACGGTGGCGCGCAAGCTCGGGTCCACGTTGTACGTCAACTCACCGAAGACGGCGTACTCCCTGTCCTTGTAGTGGCGGGCGCTGTAGTAGCTGCTGTCGTCTGGGCCGAACGGAGCTGCGCCTGCTGGGATCAGGTCGCCCAGTTGGGCCGGATCGTTGATGTTGATGTTGAGATCTTTGAAGGCTTGGGTGATGCCGAAGATGGGCTCGTTGTCATATACCTCTGTCTTGGTCTGTGCAGCGTAGACGCCACCGACCCAGGTGAACGGGTTGGCCCCGGCAACATAGTTCTTCGAGGCGAGGCGCACCTCGAGAGAGGTTTGATTGGTCTTGTTGTCCAGTTGCACCGCCGAGGTCAACCCCGCGATGGCAGTTGAAAGGTCCGCATTGATGGCTTGGGAGGCGAGATAAGGTCGTTGATGTTGGTGCCGTCCTGGATGCGATTGAAACGGCGCTTGTAGTTGCTTAGCACGCCTGTCAAGTCGGCGAATCCCAGGTCGCCGTTGAGGGTCAAGCTTGGGATCGTCACCGTGTCGGTCCCCGGCTCACGCACGACCTTGCTTGTCTGAAAGAGTGCGAGTTTGGGTGTGGTGGCGTCCTGGTAGCTCCCTACGGTGAGGTAGCTCGCGTCGATGTCGTCGCTCTTGAAGCGCTGGTAAAACAGACTGGGCGTGATTGACCAACCTGGCGCGAAGTCGGACTTGAGCGCGAGTTTGAGCACGTTCCATTGCGTGCTGTTGATGCCCTTGTCGACGACGGCCAGCGTGCTCGGCGAGACTTGGTCGATGTAGCCGCTGTCGTGCCCGGTCTGCACGCCGATTCGCAGGGCGGTCGTGCCTTGGACCAACGGGATGTTGAGCACGGCCTGCCCGAGGTAGTTCGTGCCGCCGTGCGAGGTGGTCGAAAGCTCGGTGTAGGCGTTGCCGCCGAAGCGGGTCGAGTCGGGCTGGTTGCTGATGTACTTGATCGTGCCGCCGAGCGAGCTGGCGCCGTACAGCGTGCCTTGCGGGCCGCGCAGCACCTCGATCCGGTCGATGTCGAAAAATCGCGGCTCGGCCGTGCCCTGCGTGTTCAGATTGCGCGAGGTGAGCGAGATGTCGTCCAGATAGATCGAGACCGTGGCCGAGCCTGCTTGCGAGCTGATGCCGCGCATTTCGAGGGTGCCGAGGCCGGCACCGGCCTGAGTCGAGAACGAGACGTTCGGCACCGTGCGGGTCAAGTCGGCGAGGTTCATCACATGATTGTCCTGAATCGCCTCGCCGGTCACCACCGAGACACTCAGCGGCACCTTCTTGGGATCTTCAGCACGCTTCTGCGCCGTGACGGTGACGGACTCAAGCGCCAGCGGCGTCGCGGCCGATGCCGCTCTTGCCGGCGCGGGCACTTGCTGACCACGGGCGGGTGCCGCGGCGACGGCGCCGAGTGCGCTGACGCACAGGGCGATGGTATTCAACTTGAAATGGTGTTGCGGCACTGCAGTAACTCCGAGAGGGATGGGGGCTGGGTGGGATGACGAGGCGGGAGTGTCTGCAGCCATCGACGACCACCCATGCGCCACGCAAAGCTCCTGCTCGGCTCGGCGGGCGGGATCTGCAGTGTCGGGGAGGAGCGGGGAGAAGTGGCGTTTCTGGCGTGCTGACGCTCGATCTTATTCAGCAACACCGCCAAACAAAAGAGTGAGAAATGTTTACTTGTTGCAGGCGATTGATCAAAACGTCAGTGGTGGCTGACGTTTTGATCAGTATTTACCACATAAATCGGGATTTAGTCACACTGATGCGCGCGGCAGTACTACCGGCACCAGCCACTTCACGCCACCTCTTGCGACAAGCGCCGCAGCAGCGCAATCGCGACCTCGGGCATGAACATCACGCGAACGCCCAGGCGGTCGAGCAGGGCTTGCTCGGGTGGCTCGTAGCTTCGGGCGCCGATCACGACGACGTTCTCGGGGTGCAGCTTGGCGTCGGTGTGGAGGATGTGGGTCAGCGCGCGCGGGCCGTGCCCCAGCAAGGAAGCGAGCGGCATGCCGTGGAGTGCGCCGCTCTCGGAGGTCTCGGGCGTGTGCGAATCCAGATGCGCATCGACCCAGATCAGCCCGAAGGGGCCGTCACGCCGATGCGCATGCGACATCGCGCTCCAGGTGCCCACCGCGCAGGAGTGGTCGCCACCGATGACGACCGGCAACTGGCAGCGCTCGACCGAGGCGAGGACCGTGTCTGCCAACTTCGTATTGAAGTGGCCGATGAGTTCGGCGCGCTCGAAGCCTGCGGTGTGGTCGCAGCCGACGGACCCCGCCCAGGTGGCACGCGCGCCCGCCGGCAGCCGCTGCATCAAGCCGTGTTCGAGTAGGGCGCGGGCGCCCCATTTGCAGCCCGAGTCGCTCGCGCCCTCGCCGACCTCGGCACCGATGATCGAAAGCGGCCTGGCCCTCGCGCCGGCGTCGACACGCCACGGTATCGACATCTCGGCAGTGGCGTTCATGCGGCTTCGCTCCAGGCGTGCCGGTCGCCGCTGATGCCGTAGAGATTCTTCGGGTCGGGCATGGCCGGCACCAGTTCGATGACCGAGCCGATCCCGTAGTCTTGTGCCGCCTGGTTCAGGAAGCGGAGCGTCGAGAAGTCTTCGACGGCGAAGCCGACCGAGTCGAACACCGTCACCTCCGCAGCACTCGTGCGGCCGACGGCCTGGTGCGGTCCCGTTGAAGACTTCCCACATCTCGGTGACCGGGAAGTCGGGCGCCATCTGCTGGATGTCGCCTTCGATGCGGCTTTGCGGCGCGTACTCGACGAACACCGAGGCCGCTTCGAGCACGGCCGCGGCCAGTTCCGTCTTGCCGGGGCAGTCGCCGCCGACCGCGTTGATGTGCATGCCGGGCTCGACCATGTCGGCGGTCAGGATGGTCGCGTGATTCTTGTCGGCGGTGACGGTGGTGACGATGTCGGCACCGCGCGCCGCGGCCGCGGCGGACTCGGCCCGTTCGATGCGCAGGCGGCCGGCCGCGACGAAGGGCTGGAGGTTGGCGATCAGCTTGGCGGTGGCATGCGGGTCGATGTCGAACACCCGCAGCGAGTCGATGCCGAGGGCGGTCATGAAGGCGATCGCCTGGAACTCGCTCTGCGCGCCGTTGCCGATCAGCGCCATCGAGCGGCTGCCTCGTCGGGCGAGTTCCTTGGCGACCATCGCCGAGGTGGCCGCGGTGCGCATCGCGGTGGCCAGCGTCAGCTCGCTCAACAAGATGGGAAAGCCGGTCGCGACATCGGCGAGCACGCCGAAGGCCATGACCGTGGACAACCCGCGCTGCGGGTTCATCGGGTGGCCGTTGACGTACTTGAAGCCGAAATGGGTCGCGTCCGATGCCGGCATCAGCTCGATCACGCCGCCCGCCGAATGGTTGGCGGTGCGCGCCGATTTCTGAAAGGCCGGCCAGCGCATGAAGTCGGCGCGAATGTAGCCGGCCAGCCGGTTCATGAGCTGCTCGCAGCCCGCGCGGCGGATCAGCTGCTGCATCGCGGGGACGTCGAGGTATCGGGTCATGTGGGGGTCGCTCCGTCTGTGCCATGGGTGCTGCCCGGTGGGGCCGCTCTATGGTATTTACAAACGGTGTCAAACAAAATGCCATAAGATGAGTGGAAACATCAGATTGCTGCCAGATATGACAGACAAGAACGACGTTCTAAGCAATCTCGACGAAACCGATCGCCGCCTGATCGGCCTGCTGCGAGACGATGCGCGTGCGCCGGTCTCGGATTTGTGCAAGCGCCTGCGGGTGTCGCGCGGCACGGTGCTGAACCGCCTGGGCAAGCTCGAGAAGTCCGGCGTCATCGTCGGCTACACGGTGCGCCTGCGGCCGGGCTCGGAGCCGCAGCGCATCCGGGCCTGGATGTGCCTCTCGGTGGAGGGCAACATGATGTCCGCGGTGCTGGCCGCCTTGCGCGGCGAACCGGCGATCGCCGCGCTGCACTCCACGAACGGGCGCTGGGACGTGATGGCGGAGATCATCGCCGACAGCCTGGAAGCCTTCGACGTGACGATCACCCGCATCCGCGACGTGAAAGGCGTGGCCGACACCGAGACCAACATCCTCTTGTCGACGCACAAGCTGTGAGGCCGCGGGGTCTGCCCGACCCGCCGTTCGACTTGGCGAGCGCTTGTTGGGTTGATTCCCGCGGCGAACAGGCGGAAGGCTTCGCCGGACTGTCGTCAGCGCGCTTGGCGACGCTCGACGACACGCTGAAGACCAAAGCACCTGTTCGACAACCTGGAAATAATTCAGGACGCAGCGAGCGCCCGATGCACCGCCGCGGCGGTCGCGAGAAGTCGCCGTTCCTGCCCGATGCGCCCGACGAGTTGCATGCCGATGGGCAGGCCGTTCGGCCCGAAGAGGCCCGGCACATTGACGCAAGGCAGGGCCAGCAGCGTCCACACCCGGCTGAACACCGGGTCGCCGGTGGCTGCGAGTCCCGCCGGCGCTTCACCTGGTGCCGCTGGCGCCAGGATCGCGTCCGCAGTGCCCATCAACGCCATGATCTGGTCTCTCGCGCGCCTCGCAAGTTCGAGTGCCGCCTGGTAGGCATCGAACGTCGTGCCCCAGCCGGTCTTCACGAGCTCGTGGATGTGCGCGCTGACGCGCTCGGCGTGCTCGGTCGTTTCGTAGGCGAGCGAACGCGCCGCTTCGTACGCCATGACGGTCTTCTGCGCTGCCATCAAGCCGCGCAGGGTTTCGGGCAGCGCGACGCTGTCGACCGCGACACCGTCTTGCGAGAGCATGCGGTGCGCTGCCTCCCAGGCGCCTTCTCCGGCGGAATCCAGGAAGGACGCCTCGTGCGTCAGGCAGCTCACGAGCGTGACCGCGTGCAAGGACGGAAGCGGCTCGAATGCGTCGCCGGCGAGGGCGGACCGCATGAGTTCGAGATCGTCGGCGCTGTTCGCGAGCCATCCGAGCGTGTCCAGCGATTCGGCGAAGGCCTTGACGCCGGTCGTGGGAACCGCGTTGTGGCTGGGCTTGAGAGCGAACACGCCGCAATACGAAGCCGGGCGGATGAGCGACCCCGCTGTCTGCGAGCCGAACGCGATCGGCACCATCCCTGATGCGACCGCAACGGCCGACCCGCTCGACGATCCGCCGGGCGTGTGCGCCGGGTTCCAGGGATTCGCCGTCGGCCCCGGTGTGAAATAGGCGAACTCGGTCGTGACGGTCTTGCCCATCACCACTGCGCCGGCGGCCTTCA
>CAMQQG010000083.1:0-18777 GCA_947034895.1 Rhytidiadelphus loreus
AGAAAGGAAGTGGTAGGCACGTCCGGATTCGAACCGGAGACCTCTACCGTGTCAAGGTAGCGCTCTAACCAACTGAGCTACGCGCCTGTGCGTACAGCTTAGTCTACCCGCTGCTATCGCTGGCCGCAACCGGCTTGACCTCAACCGGGTGCATACTCACCCTGCGGATGACGATCCACGCGTATTCCGCTGCGGACACCGGCGCCAGCACGGCGATGCCCCACAGCAGCACCGTCTTCAACTCTTCCAATCCCCAGCCAGGCCGCACCTGGCAGGTCATCACGGTCAGTACGCCAAGAATCTGCACCGCAGTGTTGAACTTGCCCAGCTTGCTCGGTTCAAAGTTGCGTAGCGTGCCGGTGGCAAACAGCAACGTCGCGATGAGGAGAATGCCGAGATCGCGGCTGAACACCAGCACCGTGACGAACCGCGGAATCACGTTCACATGCGTCAGAACCAGAAAAAGGGTGCTCAGCAGCAGCTTGTCGGCGATGGGATCCAGATAGAGGCCCAGCGTGGTGCGCTGTTGCAGCATGCGCGCCAGCAGGCCGTCGAGGCCGTCGCTCACGCCTGCTATCCACAAGAGCCCAAAGGCCAGCCCCCAGCGGTGGTCGAGGATCGTAATGACCAGAAACGGCAGGGTAAACAACCGCAGCATGGTCAGCAGGTTGGGTGTGGCACGAAACTGGCGGTAGGCGTTCACGGTCGAGGGCTCGGCACTCAAGAATAGCCGATTGCGGTAAACTGGCCCGCCGATTTCCAGCAACACCCAACTACGACCGGATTAGTCTTGCTTGCAAGGGCTCACCCGCCTTACACTGGAGGTTAGGGAACAGACCACTTTGGCACGCCCTCGACCCCACCCATGCTGCGACTCACTAAAAAAGCCGACTACGGTCTAATGGCGCTCAAGTATCTCGCCGAGCACCGCGTCGCCGGTGCGCCCGGCACCCAGGCGCAGTCCGCCAAGGACATTGCCGAGGCTTACCACATTCCCCCGCAATTGCTAGCCAAGATCCTGCAGACGCTGGCCCGAGCCGGCATTCTGGTCTCGCACGCGGGCACCAACGGTGGCTACGCGTTGGCTCGGCCGGCCAGTGAGATCTCCGCGTTCCAGGTGATTCGCGCCATCGATGGGCCGCTGTTTATTACCAGTTGCATCACCATCCACGGAACCTGCGACCTTGCCGGCCATTGCACCATCAAAGAACCGCTGCGCAAGGTCAACGACAGCATTACGGCGCTGCTCTCGGAGCTCAGCATCGCCGATCTCATCGAATCCGGCGACCGCGGACCGGACCACGCTTTGGCCGGCGGCTTGGTCAGCATCGCCCGCTAACCCGCGAGGTTCTAGGTGCGAGGTTCTAGAACAACACGTATCGGCTCGTATCGTATTTAGCACCTAGCACCTAGCACCTAGCACCTAGCACCTAGCACCTAGCACCTCGACATCTCGCACCTCAGGAGCACATCATGGCAGAAACCCTCGGAATGAACGTCACGCAGTCCAGCAAGCCTCTCCCCGCGGGCGTGAAGCTGCCTATCTACATGGACAACCACGCCACCACGCCGCTCGACCCGCGCGTGCTGGAGGCCATGATGCCGTATCTCACCGGCATCTTCGGCAACGCCGCCTCACGCAACCACAGCTTCGGGTGGGAGGCCGAGCAGGGCGTTGAAAAGGCACGCGAGCAGATCGCCAAGCTCATCGGCGCCACCGCCAAGGAGATCATCTTCACCTCCGGCGCCACCGAATCGACCAACCTCGCGATCAAGGGCGTCGCCGAGATGTACCGCGAGAAGGGCAACCACATCATCACCCAGGTCACCGAGCATAAGGCCACGCTCGACACCTGCAAGCGCCTTGAAAAGTCCGGATTCCGCGTGACCTACCTGCCGGTGATGGCCGATGGCCTCATCGACCTCGAAGACCTCAAGCGCGCCATGGACGATCAGACCATCATCGTCAGCATCATGTACGCGAACAATGAGATTGGCGTGGTCCAGCCCATCGCCGAAATCGGCAGGCTGTGCCATGAGAAGGGCGTGATCTTCCACACCGACGCCGTGCAGGCCGTCGGCAAGATCCCCGTCAACGTCATCACGGACAACATTGATCTGCTCAGCCTGAGCGGCCACAAAGTCTACGGCCCCAAGGGTGTCGGCGCACTGTATGTCCGCCGTCGCAACCCGCGCGTCCAGTTGGCTGAGCAGATCAACGGCGGCGGCCATGAGCGCGGCATGCGTTCGGGTACGCTGAACGTCCCCGGCATCGTCGGCCTGGGCGCGGCCTGCGAGATCGCGCAGAACGAGATGGCCGCCGAAGCGACCCGCGAGCTCGAACTGCGCGACTACCTCCGCGCCAAGCTCGAAAAGGCCCTCGACTACACCCAGGTGAACGGCAACATGGACCACCACCTGCCCGGCAACCTCAACATGAGCTTCGTCTACGTCGAAGGCGAGTCGCTGCTCATGGGCATCAATGACATCGCCGTCTCGTCCGGTTCGGCCTGCACCTCGGCCACCCTCGAGCCCAGCTACGTCCTCAAGGCCCTCGGCCTGGGTGACGACGTTGCGCACAGCTCCATCCGCTTCGGCCTCGGCCGCTTCAACACCAAGGCTGAGGTGGACTACGTGTCGGACAAGATCATCCAGGTTGTGCAGCACCTCCGCGAGCTGAGCCCGCTGTACGAGATGGTCAAGGAAGGTATTGATCTCTCGAAGATCGAGTGGGCTGCGCACTAAACGCAAAGGAGTCGCGATGAAGAAGCCAGCATGGATCTCCCTCCCCGCCGGCATCGCAGTCTTTGCCGTGTTTTATTTCCTCACGGACCTTGTTTTGCATAGGGTCTTCTCCGCCGACCACCTGCTTCGAGCGATCGAAGCAGGTGTCGCCGGGGGAACAGCCATGTGGTTGTTTGCGCGAGCCAGATGGAAAAAATCACAGCAGCCCGAAAAATAAGAGACGCTGTATACCCATTCAAGCGTCTCTTGTCTCCAACCAAACCGAAGTTGACTACTCCTCGCCGACCTTCAACACGGCCAGGAAGGCCTCCTGCGGGATGTCGACCTTGCCGATGCGCTTCATGCGCTTCTTGCCTTCTTTTTGCTTGTCGAGAAGTTTGCGCTTGCGGCTGATGTCGCCGCCATAGCACTTGGCGATGACATTCTTGCGGATCGCCGTCACTGTGCTGCGCGCGATCACCTTCGAGCCAATAGCCGCCTGGATGGCGACCTCAAACATTTGTCGGGGGATGAGCTCGCGCATCTTTTCGACGAGGACCTTGCCGCGATCGTAGGCGGCGTCCTTGTGGACGATGATGGAGAGCGCGTCGACGGGGTCGCCGCCGATGAGGATGTCCATCTTGACCATCGGCGAGATCCATGTGCCGGCGAGGTGGTAGTCGAGCGAAGCGTAACCGCGCGAAACGGACTTGAGGCGGTCGTAGAAGTCCAGGACAATCTCGTTCAGAGGCAGCTCATAGGTGAGCATGACGCGGGTCTCGGAGACATACTCGATGTTCTGCTGGCGGCCGCGCTTGTCTTCGACGAGCTTGAGGATATTGCCGACATACTCCTCGTTCGTGAGGATCTTGGCTACGATGTAGGGCTCTTCGATGTGCTCGATTTCGGTTGGATCGGGCCAGCGGGAAGGATTGTCGACGGTGAGCACGGTGCCGTCGGTCATGGTGATGAGATATTGCACGCCGGGTGCGGTAATGATGAGGTCGAGGTTGTACTCGCGCTCGAGGCGCTCCTGAATGATTTCGAGGTGCAGCAGGCCGAGGAAGCCACAGCGGAAGCCGAAGCCGAGAGCGACGGAGCTTTCGGGCTCGAAGTTGAAGCTGGCGTCGTTGAGGCGGAGCTTCTCAAGCGCGTCGCGGAGCATGCCGTGCTCATGGGAGTCGACGGTGTAGAGGCCGGCGAAGACCATGCTCTTGATGTCTTCAAAGCCGGGGAGCGCCTCCGCGCATGGTCTATCGACGTGGGTGATGGTGTCACCGACCTTAGTGTCGGCCACATTTTTGATCGTCGCCACGAAGAAGCCGACCTCGCCGGCGGAGAGCTCTTCCAGCACGATGGGCTTGGGCGTCATCACGCCAAGGCTGTCGACCTCAAACTGTCGGCCGTTGGACATGACCTTGATCTTGTCGTTCTTGCGGAGGCGGCCATTGATGATGCGCGCGAGGATGATGACGCCCTTATACGGGTCGAACCAGCTGTCGAAGATCAGCGCCTGGAGCGGCGCGTCGGGATCGCCCTTGGGCTGCGGGACCAGATGCACGACGGCTTCGAGGATGTCGGCCACATTGAGGCCGGTCTTTGCGGAGACACACACCGCATCGTCGGCCGGCAGCCCTACGGACTTTTCGATCATCGCCTTGGTACGCGCGATGTCGGCGGAGGGCAGGTCGATCTTGTTGATGATGGGCAGAATTTCCAGGCCGCCGGCGATGGCGAGGTAGGCGTTGGCGAGGGTCTGGGCTTCAACGCCCTGCGAGGCATCCACCACCAGCAGCGCGCCCTCACAAGAGGCAAGCGAGCGGGAGACCTCATAGCTGAAGTCGACATGGCCGGGGGTGTCGATGAGGTTGAGCTGGTAGAGGTTGCCGTCGGAGGCGGTGTACATCATGCGGACGGTGTGGGCCTTGATGGTGATGCCGCGCTCGCGCTCCAGGTCCATGGCGTCGAGCACTTGGGCTTGCATCTCTCGCTGGGTGAGCGAGCCGGTAAGCTCCAGCAGGCGGTCTGAGAGGGTGCTCTTGCCGTGGTCAATGTGCGCGATGATGGCGAAGTTGCGGATGTAGCGTGGGTCCATGCTGTCCAAACGAGGCGAAAGGCCTGAACCTTTAGGCTACCAGCTTTGGCGGGGCGCAACGAGCACTACGGAGCGCGGGATACGTCCAAACACTTACAATGAAAGTGTTGATGGCGATCCGATATAAGTTCCCTTCCCTGCGGCTGATTTCCGTGCGCCTGCTCTGCGCAGCGATTCTGTCGCTCTGTGTGAGTGTGGGCTACGCGCAGCAAGGAAGCAAGAAAGCGAAGACGCCCCAACCGACCGCTGCTGAACAGGCCGCGCAGCAACAGCAGCAGGCGCAGGACGCCGCTGAGGCCATCGCCGAGGCGCAGTACACGGCCAAGGTGCAGGACCTGATCAAGCGGGCCGAGGCCAGCTACAACTCCGGGGTTACCAATTACAACGGCAACCACCTGGACGCAGCGCGGCAGGACTTTGATGCCGCCGTGGACACGATGCTCACCAGCGGCATGGACCTGAAGGGCGATACGCAGCTGGCCGATGAGTTCGAGCGGCTGCTTTCGGCGATCAATAGCCTGGAGCTGGTGGCTCTGCGGCAGGGCAATGGCTTCTCACGCAAGCTGGAGGAGGCACCTGCCGATGCGGCGGAGGAGGTGACCTTCGCGCCGAATCCTGTGCTGGTCACAAAGGTGACAGCAGAGTTGAAGACCACCAGCAGCGATCTGCCGCTGGTCATCAATGAGTATGTTGCCGGATGGATTGACGCGTTTACAAACAAGCCGGTGCTGCATGAGCATCTGAAGCGTTCGATTGAGCGCGCTGGCAAATATAAGACGATGATCCAGCGCATTCTGAACCAATACGGCGTGCCGCAGGACCTGATCTACCAGGCGGTGACCGAGTCCGGGTTCCAGCCGCAGGCGCTGAACCGCAAGAGCGGCGCCGGCGGGATGTGGCAGTTTATGCCCTTTGCCGGAGCGTATGGGCTGGAGCGAAATGGCTATTTCGATGAGCGCTTCGACCCCGAAAAGTCAACGATTGCATACGCGAAGTACATGAAGTTTCTCTACAACCAGACGGGCGACTGGTACCTTGCAATGGCGGCGTATGACTGGGGCATCGGGCGGGTGCAGCATGTGGTGAGCCGCACGGGCTATGCCGACTACTGGGACATCTACCGCCATGGCAACCTGCCGGCGGAGACAAAAGCGTACATCCCCAGCGTGATCGCTGCGGTGATCATGGCGAAGAACCCGGAGCAGTATGGGTTGACCGACCTGGTGCCCGATGCGCCGGTGCTGAGCGATACGGTGACGACGACCTACGCGATCGACCTGAAGCTGGTGGCCGACCTGACGGACGCGACTGTGCCCGAGGTTGTCGCATTGAACCCGGCCCTGCTGCGGCTAACGACGCCGAACGACATTCCGTATGACCTGCATTTGCCGGCGGGAACGCTGGACGCCTACAACAAGCGGCTCAAAGAGATCCCCGAAGATCACCGCGCCAGCTGGCGGTTCCATGTGGTGAAGGCGGGCGAGACGCTGGATGAGATTGCCACGAACCTGCATGCGAAGCCGGCGGAGATTGCGACCTACAACGAGGTGACGGCCGGCAATCCGCTGGAGGCAGGCGATGAGCTGGTGGTGCCGATCGCGGCGAGTGCGGCGGTGGCCGGGCAGGACCATTACCGCGTACGGCGCGGCGATACGCTGGTGACGGTGGCGGACCGCTTTGGCGTGAGTGTGGAACAGCTTCGGACGTGGAACCATCTGAGCAGCAGCAAGGTGGCGCCGGGTCGCACGTTGTATGTCACACAGCCGGTGAGGCTGGCGCCGGTGGGGCGTGGACGGCATGCCAAGAGCGCGATGAAGAAGAAAAAGAAGAGGTCGAGATAAGCCGCGCGTGATCGAAGCCGGCGTGTCCTCAGAAGTTGACGCCGTGCGCGGTGCAAAAATATTTCGCTTGCACCTCTTTTGGTGCTTGCTATTTAATGCCCTCGCGCGTAATCCTGTTGCTAGGATTCGTGCGAGAAGTTTCGTGATGCAGGCGAAGCAACGAAGCGCAAGAGTAGATTCGGCCGAACAGTTGGCGCACGAGAACTTGAAGCGAAGTAAAGCATAGCGATCTGGAGATGGAAATGCTGCACGACGACGATGGGATCAAGATGTATGCTGCCGGGTTCGATGAGTCCGATGAGGTTGCGGACGAGATCGACGGTTTTGACGAAGATATCGACGACGAAGAGGAAGAAGAGATGAGCGTGGCGCCGGTGGAACACACCGATCACGCCGAAGAAGCGGAGATGTTTGCCGCGCCTTCGACGCCCGCAGCGCCCTACGAGCCGCCGATGCACATCTCCCACGAGCCGGCGCCTTTGCCCCCGACGCCTGCGTCGATACCCGCAAAGAAGTCAGCTCCGGCGAAGAAAAAGGCCGTGGCCAAAAAAACACCGGCGAAGGCTGTGGCTAAGAAGGTTGTAGCCAAGAAGGCTCCGGCGAAGAAAGCCGTGAAGAAGACTGTGGCCAAGAAGGCCACGAAAAAAGCTGTCAAACTTGTCTCCAAGAAAAAAGCTCCCGCGAAGAAGAAGGCCTTGGCAAAGAAGGCCGCCGGGAAGAAGACATCAAGTTCTGCCGCGAAGAAGTACGGTGCTCTGCGCGGCGGTAAGTCTGCCCCTAAAAAGGCAGTCGGCAACAAGGGCACCAGCAGCAAAAAATCAACTATGAGAGGTACGACCATGGCTACCAAGAAGAAGGCAGTGAAGAAGGCAGTGAAGAAGGCTGTCAAGAAGGCACCTGCAAAGAAGGCCGTCAAGAAGGCGCCTGCGAAGAAGAAGGCTGTAAAGAAGACTGCTGCGAAGAAGTAGTTTCGCCGCCCCAACCGTAGTCCAGGCAAGCAAAAGCGCCCGGTATCCTCTTCAGAGGTCCGGGCGTTTTTGCGTTTGTTGGACGAGCCGTGACGAATTTACTTCATCGACTGGATGGCGGCGAGGACCTCTTCGCTGTGGGCCTGGATGTCCTTGACCTCCCACTCCTTGACGACCTTACCGTCGGGGGAGATGAGGAAGGTGTCACGCTGAGCGTAGTGAACGGGGCCAAAGCTTTTTACCGGCACCCCGTACATATCGACGACCTTGTGCTCGGGGTCGGCGAGTAGCTTGAAGGTCAGGCTCTCCTGGGTGCAGAAGCTCTTGTGGCTGTCAGGCGTGTCAAGCGAGACGCCGAGCACGACGGCGTTGAGGGCTTTGTACTTGTCGAGGTCGCGCTGGAAGTTGTGGGCCTCGATGGTGCAGCCGGAGGTCTTGTCCTTGGGGTAGAAGTAGAGAACGACCCACTTACCTTTATAGTCCGAGAGCGAGATGGGGGAGTTGTCCTGCGATGGCAGCGTGAAGGTAGGGGCAGTGGAGCCGACGGGGGCGAGGTCGCCGGTGCGGGCGGCATAGAGCGGCAGCGCGAAGGCGCCGGCGAGGGCAACGGCGATGAGGCGGGTACGAACCATGAGAAGTCTCCGGGGCGGGCTTTATGTGCAGACCGCCTGTAGGAGAGGATACGCCTGGGCAGGGAGGGTGGATTAGATTTTCGTGGATGTTGTAGCCGGAGCCGCAGGTTCGCCGATGATGGCGATGTCGGCGGCGTTGGCCGCGGCGACCATAGCCTCGCGGTCGAAGATCAGGGTGCGGCCGGCTTCGACGCAGAGGCAGGTGGCGCCGGCGGCGCGCATAGCCTCAAGAGTGGGCGCGCCGACGACCGGGACGTCGAAGCGGAGGTCCTGGTTGGGCTTGGCGACTTTGACGACGGTGAGGCGGCGCGAGAGGGTGCTGTCTCCGGGATCAGGTGTCGCGAAGAGTTGGCCGGCGCGGGCTATGGTGGCGTCGGTGCCTTCCATCGCCTCGATCGCAACACACGCACCGGCGGCGATGACGACGGTCTGGCCGAGGTCAAAGCCGGCGATGCCTCGGGCGACCCGCAGGCCGTAGTCGATGTCGGCAAGCTCGGTGGCGTCCGGCACGCGCGAGGTGAGGACGCCAGCGGGCGCAAGCATGGGCTCCAGGTAGCTGGTGGAGGAGACAAGAGTAATGCCTTCGTCTTCAAGGATCTTGGCGACCGCCCCGAGCAACATATCTGTGTTGCGGGTGCGGAGGTTGAGCAGCAGTTTGGCGAGCCGCCAGTCGGGGCGGATGCTGGAGAAGATCTGCTTGTGCTTGACCTGGCCGGCCATCACGGCGCGGGTGACGCCCGCGGCGCGGAAGGTGTCAATGAGGCGGGAGAGCTCGCCGAGCGAGAGCCAGTGGACGCGGATGTGCTCGGGGTCGGCTGCAGCGCGGGCGTCGATCTCGGGCGAGGTCTCTTCCCTGATTGCGGCGACGACGACGGTGAGGCCGTGGGCGCGCGCGGCGTCGAGGAGGAGGAAGGGGAAACGGCCGTTGCCGGCGATGAGGCCGAGATTAGGCGACATTGGCGAGATTCGGTTGCGCTCGTGCGATAAGTCCACGCACAGTTATGTCTTCATCAACGTCTGGCCAATGTATACCGTAGCCTCTGCCATTTAGCTGCCACTTTGCCCTTTTTTCAGGTGGTGCATTCCTCAGGCGCGGGAACTCGGCTACCGGAGAGGCAATTTCGAGCCCGCCCCTGAAGCGGACGTGGATCGTAGTGTCGTCGACGTGCACGTCTATCGGGACCATATCTTCGTCAAAGCTATCGGTTACGGAAGAAGCCATTCCAAACCTCCAACATCAAGTCTAGGTTGCCACTGATCACAGATTCAATCTCTTTGAGTTCACGGTGCGGAACCCCTGTTCCAAGCTTGCTGCGAGTCTGGAAGCAACCAGTATTTCGCTTCCTTTTCTGCGGCGACAACGTGGATATGGGCAGGCTCTTGGCGCTCGTCTGCGTAAAAGAAAAACCTGTACGGCCCAATTCTGAGCACGGTGGGCATCATCCCACCCATCCTACTTGATGACGCCACGCTCGCTGCTGCTGACGAAGTCGGCGAGGTACTTGACGTGCTCCCCGCCCGCGCCCTGGGCGAGCATGTCGTTGATCTCTTCGAGAGCCTGGGTGGTGTTGCGCTTGCCGCTGGTGAGCAGGCGCATGGCTGTGGCGAGCTCGCGGAGTTCTTCGGAGGTGAAGCCCTTGCGCGCCAGGCCGACCTTGTTGATGCCGTAGGCGCGGTTGTTGCGTTCGATGCTGGTGAGCGAGTAGGGCAGCACGTCCTGCGTGATCGTGGTGCCGCCGCCGATGTAAGCGTAGCGCCCGATGCGGCAGAACTGGTGGACCGGGGCGTTAGCGCTGAGGGTGGCGAAGTCCTCCACTGTGACGTGACCGGCCAGCGTGGCGCCGTTGGGCAGGATGCAGCCGTTGCCGATCACGGAGTCGTGCCCGATGTGGACGTAAGCCATGACGAGGTTGCCGCTTCCCACCGATGTGGTCCCACCTCCGCCTGTAGTCCCTCGTGAGATGGTGACGAACTCGCGGATTGTGTTGTCTGCGCCGATGTTGCAGCGAGTGGGCTCGCCGGCGTATTTAAGGTCCTGCGGCGCGATGCCGATGCAGGCGAAGCTGAAGATGCGCGTGCGCGCGCCGATGGTGGTGTGACCGTCTAGGACGACGTGCGAGACCAGCTCGCAGCCTTCGCCAAGTGCGACGTTCGCGCCGATGGTGCAGTACGGCCCGACTGTGCAGCTGGCGGGGATGACTGCGCCTTCCGCGACGATGGCGGTGGGATGGATGCTCATGCCGAGGGTCCGGCCGCTGACTTGCCAGGTCGGTTGGTCAACATGCAGGTAATGGTGGCCTCGCAGGCGAGCTTGCCTTCGACGGTGCACTTGCCGAGCAGCTTGACGGCGGTGGAGCGCCAGTTGAGGACGGTGACCTCGATAAGCAACTGGTCGCCGGGGACGACGGGGCGGCGGAACTTGGCGGCCTCAATGCCGGTAAAGACCATGAGCTTGGTGTCGCGGTCTTCGATCTCGGTGAGCAGGAGAGCGCCGCCGGCCTGGGCGATGGCTTCGACCATGAGCACGCCGGGCATAATGGGGTAGTCGGGGAAGTGGCCGGTGAAATGAGGCTCGTTGGCGGTGACGTTCTTGAGGGCCACGATGCGGGTCTTGCGCTCCATCTCGATGACGCGGTCGATGAGGAGGAACGGGTAGCGGTGCGGCAGGATGGCCATGATCTCGACGATGTCGAGAGTGGTCTTGGCGTGCGCGGCGTGCGCGGCTTCGGGTGCTTCGGGTGTTTCGGTTGTGGTGGGGGAATCACTCATGACGAGGCCAAGAATATCACTGGGGGGCATAGCTGAGGGCTATTTGGCCTTCTTCTCCAACGGCCTGTCAGGGTCGAAGAGGTCGGGAGCGAGCTGGAGGTTGTACTTGGCGCTGGTGAGGAAGCGCTGGCCGGTCATGTCGCCGTTGTGAAGGCGTGTGATGGAGAAGGGCGTCATGATGCCTTGGATCGAGTGGTAGTCGTCGAACTGCTGCACATCGGTGTTGAGGTCTTTGTAGACGGGGTCGCGCCACTGGAAGCTGAGCGAGAGCGGCAGGTGGGTGCCCTCGTCGAGCTCGAGCGTGACGGCGTCGTTGCTGGGGGTGAGGATGCCGATCTGCTCGGCGAGGCGGCGCTCGACCATGTTGGTGCCCTCGTAGGTGAGCAGCACGCCGGGCTGGTTGAGCCAGTCATGCACGATGACCTCCAGCGAGTGCCTGCGGCGGCGGACGTAGTCCTGCACGTCTTTGTCGGGGAGGTCTTTTTTGCCCTTATAGCTGACCTCGTAGCCATGGTCGGCGGTCCAAACCTCGGCGAGGTCCTTGTGGTCGGTGGCGATGAAGACGCCGAAGTGGGAGACGAGAATGATGCGCTCGCCGTAGGGTTCGGCGCGGTAATACTCCTCGAAGGCCGGCGCGCCCTCATGCGGCTGCCCTTTGTAGAAGGTGGCAAGGCGGCCGTAATAGACCCAGTCCTGGCGATCGAGCCAGAGGCGGCCGCCGAGCGCGTCGACCATCTGGGTGAGCAGTTTGCGAGCGTGGGCGGCATCGTTGGGCGCGGCATCGTTGGGCGCGGCATCGTTGGGCGCGGCCTGGGTGGCGTCGGGCAGGGCGTTGGTTTGGGCGCTGGGGATTGCTGAGGCCTGCGCGTGGAGATGCGGCGTGATGGCGAGTGCGGCGAGGATGGTGGCGAGGCGGAGGTTCATAGTGGTTCCTGTGAAGGCCTTCACGCAAAGGGCGCGAAGTTGTAAGGCAAGTTGCGCTATGTGGACCCGACCAGCTGTCTCAGCCGGCCAGGACGGCACCGCCGTTCACGTTGAAGATTTCGCCGGAGATGAACCCGGCCCACGGCGTGCAGAGGAAGACGATGGGTCCGGCGATTTCGTCGGGTGAAGCGGCGCGGCCCAGCGGGATGAGAGCCAATGCCTTCTTGGACGCGATTGGATCGTCGAGGGTTCCAGCGGACATCTCGGTGCGCACCCAGCCGGGAGCGACGCAGTTGCATAGGATGCCCTGCGGCGCGAGCTCGGAGGAAAGCGACTTGGTGAGCGAGAGCAGAGCGCCCTTGCTGGCGGCGTAGTCGGCATGGAAGGCCTCGCCTCGCTGCGCCGCGGTGCTGGCGACGAGGACGATGTGGCCCTTCTGCGGCGTGTCATGCGTGAGCATGTGCGCGCTGGTGGCCTGCACGAGGCCGAAGACGCTCTCCAGATTGATGCCCAGCGTGCTGCGCCACTGGGCAGCGGGCATCGTCGCGATAGGCTGATCATGCGGCGGCCAGACGCCGTGGTTGACGATCAGGATATCCAGCGTACCGAAGTGCGCGAGCGCGGCGGCGATGAGCGCGTGGCCGTCTTCGGCCGTGGCGAGCTCCTGCTGGAGGGCGAAGCAGTGGGCTTCACCGCCGAGCTCAGCGATGAGCGCCGCGGACTGCGGTTGTGCACTGCGATAGCTAAACGCGACCTTGGAGCCGGCGCGGCGCAGCAGGCGGACGGTGGCAGCGCCGATGCCGCGCGAGCCGCCCGTGACGAGCGCGACCTTGCCGGCAAGGGAAAGGTCAACGCCTGCGGAAAGTTGTGAGAAACTCATTCAAAAGTTGTAGCAGGTGCGCGTGTGGCGCATCCAACCGCAGCACTCGAAGGAGAACGACCAATGAAGTACGTAATTCCCGTCTGCCGGATTCTGCTGGGCCTGATGTTCTTCGTCTTTGGGCTGAATAACATTTTGCACTTTATCCCGCTGCCGCCGCCCTCTGGCGATGCGCTGACGTTCATGATGGTCTTGCGTGGTCACGGCTGGATGACCTTTGTCGGCTGCATTATGGTCGTCGCCGGCCTGCTGCTATTGGTGGGGCGATTTGTGCCGCTGGCGTTGACGCTGCTGGCGCCGGTGCTGGTGAACATCGCCCTGTACCACGCGCTGCTTTGGCCGCACGGCGCAGCCGCGGCCTTTGTGGCTTCGTTGCTGGAGGTCGTGCTGCTGATCGCCTATTGGCGGAGCTTCGCGCCGTTGCTGGTGGCGGACCCCAAACCGGATACCAGCAAGTCGTCAAGCATTGAGTAGTGAGAAGAGAAGACGGCTATTTGCCCTTCGGGATGGCTGCTTTGGCGGCGAGGACTTTCTTGCGCTCCGCGAGCAGCCTGGCTTGCTCGCGGGCGGGGAGGGCGAGGGTGGCGCGGGTGCGTTTGGGGAGCTTGGCGAAGGTGAGCGCGTGGGCGTTTCGGAGAACGCCCTCCCATTCGGTGCTGCGGAGGGCACTCCAACGCTCGGCGGCGACCCAGAAGATGCGGGCAAAATAAGGAGCCGGGGCGAGGCCTTCGACTTCGAGGAGTTCGTAGTAGCGTTCGGGGCCTGCGGCGTAGCTGATGACGCCTTGCGCGTCCTCGTCGAGGTTGAGCAGAGCGAACATCTTGCCGCCGAGTGCCTTGTCGCCGACCCAGAAGACGAGATTGTCGCCCCACTGTCTGGTTTCGAGGACGTGGGGCAGCGTGAGAAGGTAGGCACGAGCGCGTTCGACGTCCATGCGTGGAAGTATAGGGGCGGTGAGTGGCGACTGGTGATAAGGGCAACAGTTTTTAACGCGGTGGCCGTTGTGGTTTCGCAGAGGGCACGGCGGGTGTCAGGTCAATTTTTTGCCCCTACTGGCGCCTGCGGCGCGGCTGTCGGCCTTTTTTTCGGAGGAGGTCTGGTGAGATTTCTTTTCGCAGCTGCCTTTGGTGCCGGCCTTGGTGCCCGGTACGCGTTTGAAGCCAGGCCAGCAGGCCTGGCCGCCACCCGTGGACTTCTTCTTTGCGGACTTCTTTGCTGACTTCTTCGCCGAAGATTTCTTTGTCGTTGCCATGGTGAGTGAGAGGCAGGTCGATGCGGTGAAGATGTTTGCGGGACTGCGCCCGTTTTAGCGGAGTCGTAAACGGATGGGACCTTTTGCAGTACTTGGGTCGACGATGTGGCCGCCCTGCGTGATGTAAATTTTCCCCGCAGCGACGAGGCGGCGGGCGGCGGCGCGGGCAGGCTCCATGAGCGGCTGCCAGGCGGTGGGGTCGTCACCGGCGATGGCGCGGGCGGCCTCGCTGGGGCAGATGGTCTTTCCGGCGCCGCGGGTGGCCAGCAGTTGCAGGATGATTTGTTCGAGTTGGGTGGCTTGGTCGCCGGGCTTGTAGGAGCGACAGCGGTCGGAGCAGAACTTTACCTGGTCCCAGTTTTTGGCCCAGGCTTTGCGCCAGGTCATGGTGCGACCGCAGGTGGCGCAGGTCTTGGTGTCAGTGGGTGGCATCGTGGGGTGCGAGGTTGGGGCCTTGCCCCAGCGAGTATATGTCGGACGGTTGGCCCTCGATGGGCTGCGTTGGGCTCTCCTAGGGCTTCGCCCTGGGCTGGTATATGTCGGGTCGTTGGCCCTGCTGCTTTTAGGAGGTTGGCCTTGCTGCTTATGGGCCCCTTGCCCTGGATTGCTACTTCTTCTCGAAGGCCAGGGAGGCGGAGTTGATGCAGAATCGCTGGCCGGTTGGGTTGGGGCCGTCGGGGAAGACGTGGCCGAGGTGGCCGCCGCAGGTGGCGCAGGTGACCTCGACCCGCTTCATGCCGAAGGTGCGGTCCTCATGCAGATGGACGGCCTCAGGTGTGATGGGCTCAAAGAAGCTGGGCCAGCCGGAGCCGGACTCGAACTTGGTGCCGGACTGGAAAAGCGGGGCGTTGCAGGCGGCGCAGTGGTAGAGCCCGTCGTCATGGTTGTTGACCAGGGCGCCGGTGAAGGGGCGCTCGGTGCCTTTTTCGCGGAGCACATGGTATTGCTCGGGGGTGAGCTCGGCGCGCCATTCGGCTTCGCTTTTCTCGATTTTTGGGGTCGCAGTGGACATCGTTGGCTCCTGTTTTCGCTTCCTAGCTTAGATGCAATGCCGCTTGCTTCGATTGCTCGATGCCCGCGAGGGCAGATTGGCTGGTGCGATGAAGATCACAGGGTTTCTGCTTTTGCTCACTCCTTATGTTGCAGCCGGTCAGGCGACCCCTCTGCCTACAAATAAGCCGGTGCAAATGATCGCCCCAATCTTTCACCAACTGGTGCTCTTTTCACTACCGGCGACGTTTCAACTGGCGGCCCCGGAGCACGGGAATGCGACGCAGTACCTCCATGAGATTCCGTTGCGGGGCGAGACGGTGGAGCGGTGGACGCAGTTGGTGACGGTTACGGGTTTGAACGGCATGGCCGCGAATCCGAATGTCACCATCGAACGTGTGGCGGCCAAGATAGCCAGCGGCTACAAGGCTTCGTGTCCGCAGACTTTTGGCTACAAGCCACTACCGCCGGGGACGCTGCCGGTAGAGAATAGTTATACCGCGCTGATCGGTTGCGGCAGGGTGGCGGATGCGCATGGCGATCCGGGTGCTGCGCACAGTGAGACGGCGCTGATCATGGTGATCAAAGGATCGAGCGATCTGTATATGCTCCAGTGGGCGGAACGGACGAACGCGGTGAACGGGCCGCCCGTTCTGGATGAGGGGAAGTGGATGCATAGGTTGAAGCTGATGGAGCCGATCAAGCTGTGCATGCGCGTGGAGGGGGAGAAGGCACCGTATCCCAGCTGCCTGTCGCAGTAATCAGGCACCGGAGGGTTTCCGGGCGACGCACTCGATTTCGACGAGGGCGTCTTTGGGGAGGGCGGCTACCTGGATGGTGGAGCGCGCGGGCGGCACGGCGCCTGCAGGGGCGAAGTAGAGGCCGTAGACGGCGTTCATGGCTGCGAAGTCGGCCATGGATTTGAGGAAGACGGTGGTCTTGAGGACGTGGGTGAAGTCCATGCCGGCGGCGGCGAGGACGGACTTCAGGTTTTCGCAGACGCGGGCGGCCTGGGCGGTGATGTCGCCGGAGATGAGGTCGCCGGTGGCGGGGTCGACGGGAATCTGGCCGGAGGTGTACAGGGTGTCGCCGAGGAGGATGGCCTGGGAGTAGGGGCCGATGGCGGCGGGGGCGGCGGTCGTGGTGATGGGGGTTTTGGTGGGCATGGGGAGATTGTAGTGGGAGGACGGCGGTGGTCCGGAGTGAATAGTGGATAGTGAGAAAGACAAAGGCGGAGTGGAGGTTGCAAACGACGAGAGCAATGTAAGCGATGTTTCAAAGCAGTGGGGGTCGTGGCGGGGCGCAAACGGATGGGAAAAAGTTTTCGGTAGATTAGGCGAATGTTGAAGACGGCGTGGCCGCCAGTGACTATGATTCCGTCTTGCAACCTCAAACTTGAAGAAAGCACAACAGGAGATCGACAATGGGAATTTTTGACGCATTGGAAGGCGCGGCGATGCAGGCAGTAGCCGGGGACCAGGGCAAGGTAGCGGGCGGGTTTATGCAGGCGTTGCAGGAGCATCCCGGTGGGATGCAGGCGGTGCTGGGAGCCCTGCAGAGCAACGGGCTGGGCGAGCATGCGGCGAACTGGGCCAGCGGAGCGACGACGGCGGCTACACCCGAGCAGGTACAGAATGGGCTGAACGGGACGGGACTGCTGGAAGCGGCGGCGGCCAAGGCGGGTGTTTCGCCGGAGGTGGCCTCTGCGGCGCTGGGGACGATCCTTCCCATGGTGATGGCGCACTTCGCCCCGAACGGCCAGGCACCGGCAAATAACGAGTTGGGTGCGCTGGCGGGGTCGTTCCTGCAGAAGATGCTGTAAGCAGTGAGTAGTAAGTAGCGCAAAGGGCAGGGAGTACGACTCCCTGCCCTTGCTGCGTCTGGGGTGCGCGGCGGCTACGCAACCCGGCTGCGTCGCTGGACTTCTAACGAGAGAGGTGCGTGAGTGACCCGCGAAGGGAATTAAGCGACGAAGAGGCTTGCAATGAATGACAAGATGACACGCAGAGGCATGATGGGTGGGCTGGGTGCCGGGCTGGTAGCAGCAGCAGCGCCGGCGATGGGACAGCCGGCGGTAGCGAGTACGGCACAGCCGGTGCAGGACCCGACGACGAAGTATCCGAAGCCACCGTACAAGTTTGTCAAGCAACCATGGCCGGGGCTGGCGAGCAAGATGGACCCGCCGCCCGACCATGGCGAGAAGAGCTACAAGGGCAGCGGCCGGTTGCTGGGGCGCAAGGCATTGATCACTGGTGGCGACTCGGGCATGGGCCGTGCCGCGGCGATTGCGTATGCGCGTGAGGGCGCGGATGTGGCGATCAGCTACTATCCGACCGAGGAGCCGGATGCGAAGGAAGTCGTCGCCCTGATACGCGCCGAGGGGCGCAAAGCGGTGGCGCTGCCGGGCGACCTGCGCGAGACGAAGTACTGCCAGACGCTGGCGGGTAGGGCGATGGAGGCGCTGGGCGGGCTGGACATCCTGGTGATGAATGCCGGGCGGCAGCAGTCGTTTGAATCGATCCTCGACATGCCGGACGAGGAGTTTGACTGGATCATGAAGACGAACATCTATGCGCCGTACTACATCATCAAGTCGGCGCTTCCGCACCTGCAGCCGGGAGCGACGATCATCGCGACGACCAGCGAGCAGGCGTATAACCCGGACGGCGCGCTGTATGCGTATGCGCAGACCAAGGCGGCGACCATGAATTATGTGAAGTCGCTGGCCAAGCAACTGGGGCCGAAGGGGATACGCGTGAATGGCGTCGCTCCGGGGCCGTTCTATACGCCGCTGCAGATTTCAGGCGGAGCGACGGAGCAGAAGTTTACGAACTTCGGCGGGAACTATCCGCTGGGGCGTGCAGGGCAGCCGGCGGAGCTTGCGTCTGTTTATGTGAACCTGGCTGCACAGGACGGTACGTTCACCACCGGCAACATTCATGGGGCGGGCGGTGGGGACGGACAGCCGTAAGAGCTGGAAATAGGAAGCAAATACCAATACGAAGGGCCGGGTAGCTTCCCGGCCCTTCGTCGTACGGATAGCTTTTGCTAGCGGCCGCGGTTGCTGCCGCCAGGGCGGCGACCGGCGGGGCGGCCGGCGTTGCCGCCGAAGCTGCTGCGACCACCGCTGCCGCCGGGGCGGCCACCGGGGCGTCCGCCGCCGTTGCCGCGCCCGCCGGCGTTGCTGCGGCTGCTGCTGGGGCGGTAGGGGGTGGCTTCGGCGGACTCGTTGACGGAGCCGTCGGCGTTCTTCCAGCTGCGGGTCTCCATCTGGAGGAGGCCGTCGATGCCGTTAGAGGACCTGCCGAGTTCGATGGGCTTGTTGCGCTCTTCCTTGGCGAGGTTCTTGTCGGCTTCGCGCCACTCGAACTTGATCTTCAGCTCGCGCTCCAGCTTGCGGGCGTCGCCCTTTTCGAGCGGCGTAACGAAGGTGGTGGCAACGCCCTTGGCGCCGGCGCGGCCGGTGCGGCCGATGCGGTGGACGAAGTCGTCCGAGCCGTTGGGCAGGTCGTAGTTGACGACGTGCGCAATGTGGGAGATGTCGATGCCGCGGGCGGCGACGTCCGTAGCAACAAGGACGCGGCTGCGGCCGGTGGCGAAAGACTTGAGCGCTGCCGAGCGCTGGCCCTGCGAGCGGTCGCCGTGGATCACCTCAACCACGTGGCCGAGCTTTTCGAGCTTTTTGGCGATGCGGGTCCGCAC
>CAMQQG010000084.1:0-24733 GCA_947034895.1 Rhytidiadelphus loreus
GGACCTTCTGGATTTGACTCCGTACCGTGATTTCCACGACACGGCAGAGCTCAAGAAAATGCGCGCCAACACCGTGCCCTACACACCGCCAAAACCTAAGAAGATGGCGGCGCTGCTGCCAACAGCTGATAACTGAGCAGGTGAGGAATGGAATACGCGAAGTCGCTATAAGGCGACTTCGTTGAGGGTCTTCCTGTTGGCATCCTTCGCAAATGAGTTGCTGGACGCTAGTTCTTTTTGCGCTGCAAAGCGCAATTCAAGGTCGGCCGGACACGCAATCGTGTTTTGACAGGCAAGCTACGGCATGTGCGCCAATTACGAACTGCCGATGCCCCAGGACTTTGCGCCGCGCTTTTGTCCAGCGGAGCTGACCTTCAGCTATGTGCAGGAATGCTTTCCCTGTCTCAGGGGTGTGTTCATCGCTAGGGAGCAGGAGGACGCTGAGCGGGTCGCCCATCGCGGTGTGTTCGGCATGCTTCCGCATTGGGCCAAGGACACATTGTGCCGGCAGACCTATAACGCGCCGCTGGAGACGATCGATACGCAACCGAACTACCGCAATGCGTGGATGATGCGGCAGCTTTGCCTAATCCCTGCGTCGATCTTCTACGTTCCTAACTACCAGACCGGCAGCGCAGCGCGATGGGGCATTTATCGCAAGGACGGCGAGCCGTTCGCGCTGGCCGGCATCTGGGAGATTCGCATGCGGCAGGACGGCAGCATGCAGCGTTCGTATTCGATGATTACGGTCGATGCAGCAGCGCATCCGTTAATGAATCAGTTTTACGCGCCGAAGACCAAAAACCGGTCGCCTATCGTCATTGCGACTGCGGACTATGACCGCTGGCTGCAGGCGTCTAAGGAGACCGAAATTCGCTCATTGCTGCACCTCATTGACGACGAGGAGTTCATGGCCGAAGAACGTCCCGCAGCACCGGGTGCAACGGACTGGCTTGGCGGATAGATCGGCTCACTACAATCGCCGCAACTGCCATGTGAGGACTTGTCGATGAATTCGCGCCCACCTGTTCGTCGCTTCCGGCGACGTCTGTTTCAAGGATTGGCCGGTTTTTTATTGCTCTTCGTTTTCGCCTTGCTGGTCACAGCGGGGTTCGCGTTGATGGGAAGCCGCCCTCAGCTGGACGGTCGATTCGTCGCCGTGGGCCTGACTGCAGAAACCCGCATCGCACGCGATGCCAACGGCACCGTCACCATTGATGCAGCTAATCGGCTCGATGCCAGCTATGCGCTCGGTTTCGTTCACGCGCAGGAGCGCTTCTTCGAGATGGATCTCGCAAGACGCGTGGCGGCTGGCGAGCTGTCCGCGCTGGTCGGTGCAGCGGCGGTCGATGTGGATCTCAAGAACCGCCATCACCGGTTCCGTGCGCGTGCGGAGACCAACTACGCGGCAGGTTCTTCAGCTGAGCGGGTGCGGCTCGATCGTTATCGGGATGGCGTCAACGCCGGACTCGCAGCGCTGAAAGTCCGGCCCTGGGAATATCTGTTGCTGAGGCAGGCGCCGCAGCCCTGGCGCAGCGAGGACACCTCGCTGGTGGCCGACGCCATGTACCTCGATCTCAACGGCGGCAACGAGGACGAGCTGCGCATCGCGCAGATGCGTGCAGCGCTGCCGGCCGGCTGGGCTGAATTCATCACCGCGCCCGATCCGCAATGGGAAGCACCGTTGCGGGGCGATCCGGGGCCATCACCGCAGTTGCCCGCAGAACCGCTGCCGGCGCTGACGCAAGCCCGCTTGCGCACGCAGCCGGACATCGCCTTCGCCGATGCGGACGCAGTGCCGGGCAGCAACAGCTTCGCCGTCGCCGGTTCACTGACGGACACCGGTGCTGCGATCGTTTCAAACGACATGCATCTGGGCCTGCGTGCGCCGAATCTCTGGTTCCGCGCACGCATCCGCTATCCGGATGCCACCGCACCCAATGGCACCCGCGAGCTCAACGGCGTTACCTTGCCCGGCGCACCGGTGCTGATAGCCGGCAGCAACGGCCAGATCGCGTGGGGCTACACCAATTCCTATGGCGACTGGATGGACTGGGTCCGCGTGCTGCGCGACCCGGCGGATGCCACGCGCTATCGCGTACCGGAAGGCTGGGCCAAGATCGAGCAGCATGTCGAAACCATCCAGATTCACGGCGCGCCCGATCGCACGCTGGTGGTGGAGGACACGCGTTGGGGGCCGATTGCGGCAAAGGATGTGGATGGCACACCGCTGGCACTGGCCTGGACTGCCTACCAGTCGCGCGCCAACAACCTGCGGCTGCTGGAGATGGAACAGGCCAACACGGTTCACGCCGCACTGGAGCTGGCGCCCACGCTCGGCATTCCGCCGCAGAATTTCATCGTCGGTGATATCGAAGGGCACATCGGCTGGACCGTCACCGGCAATGCCATTCCGCTGCGTGCCGGATTCGATCCGGCAGTGCCGGCGGACTGGAGCCAGCCCGGCACCGGCTGGGTCGGTTTCGTCGATCCCAAGGATTTTCCGAGGATCGAGAATCCACCCGATGGCCGGCTGTGGACCGCCAACAACCGCACCGTCGATGGCGACTGGCTGAAGCTGCTCGGCAACGGCGGTCACGCACACGGCATCCGCGCCTTGACGATCCGCGATGATCTGCGTGCACGCCAGAAATTTGCGCCCCAAGATTCGCTCGCGATCCAGCTGGACGACCGCGCCCGCCTGCTCGATCGCTGGTACGACCTGCTGCGCAAGACGCTGGTCACTGCGCCGGTTGCGGATACAGCGCTGCAGGCACTCACGGCAGCCACAGCGAAATGGGGCGGGCACGCCGCCGTCGACAGCGTCGACTACCGCATCGTCCGCAGCTTCCGTGATCAGGTCGGCAAGACGCTGCTGTCGCCGGTGCTCGCAGCGGTACAGAAGCGCTTTCCCGATTTTGAGTTGCCGCGACGCTCATCCGAAGCCGCCATCTGGATGCTCGCCAGCCAGCAACCGCCGCCCCTGCTCGATCCCCGATACGCGGACTGGAATGCATTGTTGATCGACTGCGCCAGGCATGTCGCTACCGACCTGCAAGCCCAGCCGGGCGGCATCGCCCAGGCCAGCTGGGGCCGCTACAACCGCGCGGCCATCCGCCATCCCTTGTCGACGGCGCTGCCATCGTTCCTGAGCCGCTATCTGGACATGCCCGCGGATGCGCTGACCGGCGATGTTCTGGTCCCGCGCGTTACCGCACCCAAATTCGGCGCCTCCGAGCGCTTCAACATCATGCCCGGCCATGAAGACCACAGCCTGTTCGAAATGCCCGGCGGCCAGAGCGACCATCCGCTATCACCGTTCCACGGCGCCGGACATCAAGACTGGGTTCACGGCAGACCCACGCCGTTGCTGCCGGGTGACGGGGTTTACAGCTTGGTCCTAACGCCTCGTTAGCCGGTCAAATCTCAGACATATCAGGGCTGTCTGTGAAACGGATCACGCCGAGTTCGCAAACTCCCTTTCATTCATTTCCGATTTTCTTGATTTTCGTCGATTTTTACGGCTACGATCGCGGTAGGGAAAACCGCGCGCTGCGCGGTCCACGGGGATATTCAATGCGTGCTCAAAGACTTCTTCAGGCAGCTGCTCTTTCTTTCGCAGCGACGATGATCGCAGCTTGTGGTGGAGGCAGCGGAAGTATTGGCGGGACTGGAACGACGACGGGAACGACAACTGGTGGCACAACGGGCACGACCACCGGTTCCACTACGGGATCTACCACCGGTACGACTTCGGGTGGCGGAACCATAGGCGTTGCTTCGGTGACCCTGTTAAGTTCTTCTCCGCAACTCGCGTCTAGTGCTACAGCGCAAGCGAATGGCGTGACGATCACCGCTATCGTCAAAGACGCGAGCAACAATCTGGTTTCTGGAGCAACTGTATCGTTCGCATCGTCCGCAGGGGCGCTTCAAGTTACGCAAGCCACGACAGATACATCAGGGTCGGCGCAGGCTATTTTGACAACAGGCGGCGATCCGTCGAACCGGACCATAACAGTCACGGCTTCAACCAGTGGGCAGCAGGGAACTGTGCAGGTCGTCGAAACCGGCACCACTTTGAGTATTAGCGGATCAAGCGTTGTGGGATCGGGTAGCACACAGACCTATATCGTTACGCTAGCCAATTCCGCATCAGCTGGAATATCGGGCCAGGCGATAAGCCTGACCTCGACTTTGGGCAATGCAATTTCGCCCGCATCCGTCACAAGCAATGTAAGCGGGCAAGCTTCCTTCACCTACACCGCGACTAAAGGCGGCTCTGATACGTTAACCGCCCAGGGGCTCGGTCTTTCGTCCACGCTTGCGGTTTCCGTTGCATCTTCGACGTTGTCGTTTCAGAGCCCTGCTGCAGGCACGAACATTCCGTTCGGCCAAGTTCAATCTATTTCTGTCCAATACATCCAGAATGGAGCGACCGTAGCCAACCAAGCGATCAGCTTCTCGACAACACGTGGAACGCTCAACGGGACATCGTTGACAACCGGCACTGCCATGACCAATTCGAGCGGCGTGGCGACGATAACGCTCCAATCAGATGGGTCAAGCGGCGCAGGTGGTGTGATCCTGTCGGCGCAGGCTGGCAGTGGTGGGCCGTCAAGCAGCCTGTCGGCGCAATTCACCGCGACGACGCCAGCTTCCGTATCAGTTCAGGCAAGTCCTGCGACCATCAGCCCGTCAGGCACAAGCAAGATCACCTCAGTTGTTCGCGATGCCAATGACAACCTCGTTGCGGGCGCGACAGTCAATTTCACGCTCACTGATTCAACTGGTGGAACCTTGTCTGCAGGCGTCGGCACGACGGATCAGCAAGGTAGTACGTCTATCACGTATCAAGCCAGCACTACGACGAGTGCAACGGATGGCGTTCAAATCAGCGCTGCAGTAAGCGGGACGAATGTCGTTTCAACTGCTTCCGCCAAAATAACAGTCGCTGGAGCGGCGCTCAGCATCGTTCTAGGCACAGGTAACACTGTCATCAAGCCAGCAGGCAACGATACTGTTTACCAATTGCCGTATTCAGTAAAAGTAAGTGATTCTGCCGGCAATCCGGCTCCTAGTAATACGTCGGTATCGCTGTCAATTTTGTCAATTGCCTATCAGAAGGGAGTTCAGAGCTTTAGTGGCGGAAAATGGTCTCCAAATGCAAGTACTTTGGTTCCAAGCTCTGATCCAGATTATGTGGCGGGATTTGGTTGCGCGAACGAAGACGTCAATCAAAACGGGGTTCTAGATCCAGGTGAGGATTACAACGGCAGCACCGTACTCGAGCCGGGTAATGTGGCAAGCGTCCCGTCGACAGTGGCACTTGATCCGACTGTGGGTGGTACAGGGCAGTTTTTGATTACATATCCTCGTGACCATGCCTACTGGATTGTGGTGACGCTTCGTGCTATTGCGTCGGTGGCCGGTAGCGAAGCAACTCAGACAGCCACGTTTGTGTTGCCGGGTGCTGCTGACGATTACACAACGGCTACAGTTGATCCGCCGGGCAAGGTAAGCCCGTATGGTTCTGACCCTGCTCTGAGCTGCGCGGCACCAAACTGATCCCTTTCCTTGAAATCGATAGGTTTAACGTGGCTGGCGTCGTCTGGCTAGCCACGTTTGAATCGCAGCAAACAGCAACAGGGTCAATCCTGCAATGAACCAGCCTTTGACCGGCTGGTTTTCACTTTTAAGCTCGGCGTCGACTTCTGCCCGAGTAGCACGGCGCTTTTGATCTAGCGTGGTCTTGTCTAGATCGCCGGTCCTGCTTCCATCGCGGGCGAGATCCAGAACCAGATTCAGTTCGACGGACTTTTCGATTTCTGCATCGCTGTAATGCGGCTGTTCGCGCCAAAGCAGTCCTGCATAGCCGCATAGTCCCAGCCCTGCCGCAGCTATTAGAAAGGCAACACCTGAGCGAAGGCGGCGATTGCTTTGCATGGAAATATTCAATAGTTCTTATTGACGGCAAATGCTGTCAGAGCCTCGGCTACACTGACGGCATTCGAGGAGATTAATTCATGCTGATCGGCGTTCCGAAGGAAATCAAGGTTCATGAGTACCGCGTTGGTCTGACGCCTGCGGGCGTGCGCGAGCTGGTGGAGCATGGGCATCAGGTCATTGTGCAGACATTGGCCGGTACCGGTATCGGCATCAGTGATGCCTTGTACGAGGCCGCGGGTGCTTCGATCGTCGGCGATGCCGCCGAAATCTTTGCGCGTGCCGAGATGGTAGTGAAGGTCAAGGAGCCGCAGCCGGTCGAGTGCAAGATGCTGCGCGAGGGCCAGCTGCTGTTCACCTATCTGCATTTGGCGCCGGACCCGGAGCAGACCAAGGGCCTGGTCGATTCCGGTTGTGTGGCGATTGCCTACGAAACCGTGACTGATCCGCGCGGCGGTTTGCCGCTGCTGGCGCCGATGAGTGAAGTGGCGGGTCGCATGTCGATCCAGGCCGGCGCGCATGCAATGGAGAAGGCGCAGGGCGGTAATGGTGTGTTGATGGGCGGCGTGCCGGGTGTGGCGCCGGCGGATGTGGTGGTGATCGGCGGCGGCGTGGTCGGCTACAACGCGGCCAAGGTCGCGGTTGGCATGGGGGCTTCGGTGACGATTCTCGATCGTTCGTTGCCGCGACTGGCCTGGCTCGATACCACCTTCGATGGCCGGTTGAAAACGCTGTATTCGACGGTCGATGCGCTGGAGTCCACCGTGACCCAGGCCGATCTGGTGATCGGCGCAGTGTTGGTGCCGGGGGCTGCGGCACCCAAGCTGGTGACACGCGAGATGCTGAAGAAGATGAAGCCGGGTGCGGTGATCGTCGATGTGGCGATCGACCAGGGTGGGTGCTTCGAGACCTCGCGTGCGACCACGCACCAGAATCCGACCTATCTCGAAGAAGGCGTCGTCCATTACTGCGTCGCCAACATGCCGGGTGGTGTTGCGCGCACGTCGACGTTCGCTCTGACCAACGCCACACTGCCGTTTGCGCTGGCGCTGGCCGACAAGGGATACAAGAAAGCACTGCTTGATGATGTGCACTTGCGAGAAGGCCTCAACGTGCATCTCGGCAAGGTCACCTACAAGGCGGTGGCGGAAGCGCTGGGCTACGACTATCTATCACCGCAGGACGCGCTCAAGCCTTGGTGGTCGCATCCCGAGCACTAATTGCTCTTGATACGCGATAGATCGTTCTGCCTGAAACGTCGCACTAAACAAACGTCTTTCCCGCGTAGGTGGGAATCCAGTCGTCATTCTGCGATGAAGTGCCACGGCACTTTGCGCAGCTCTGGATTCCCGCTTTCGCGGGAATGACGATGGATTTTTCAGTGTGTGCAATTAACCAAAAAGCGCTGACGCGCCGCTGACAAGAAGAACTGGATACCCGACTTCGCGGGTATGACGGTTCGGCGAGTGCGGCGCGCTTCGCTCTGCCGAACTCACTTCCGCTCAATCAACCTCAGTAGAACTTGAACAGCAAGTTCGCTGAATACCCGCGGCCGGCATCGCTGCGCACGGTTGCGAGATTGCCTCTGGCAACCGGCTGATCGACGGTTTCATCGACCGTCACCACGTCAGTGATGTTGAGCGCACGCAAGGTCAGGCTCCAGTTCTTGAGGCCGTTGTCGGCCAGCACCACGCGAGCGTTGAGCTTGAGCGCAGCCGGTTGCAGCTTGCGCGAATCCTCATCGACATTGGTGTAGCGACTGGTGGTGTACAGCACATCGGTGGCAAAGGTGCTGCTGATGTTGAGCGGCAGGTTGATGGTGTACGCCGGCACGAAGCTGGCGGTCCAGCGTGATGCAAACGGCAGGCGTCGGCCGCTCAGATCCTGCGTGCAGCCGCTGTTCTGGAAGGTGGTAGCAGTGGTGCACTGCGGCGCATCGCTGGTCACGGGCGCGCCGGGATAGCTGACGTAGCGCGCGTCGGTGAAACCCGCAGTCAGGAACAGCGTGACACCTTCAACCGGCGGCGCCCAGAACAGGTCGGTCTCGATGCCGCTGGAGCGCGCCTTGGCGGCGTTGCGGATGAAGACGCTGGTGTTCTGGAAGGTGGATTCCTGCAGGTTGTCGAAGTTGGTCGTGAACACCGCAGCGGAAGCGCGCGCGCCACCGCCCAGCAAGCGGAAGCGCCCCTTGGTGCCGATCTCGAAATTGGTCGCTTCTTCCGGCTCGAACTCGATGTTGGTCTTGTTCAGCGGCAGTGCGTTGTAGCCGCCGCTCTTGCTGCCCTGCGAGAACGTCGCATAGGCCGACAGCCTGTTGCTCAGCTCCCATTTGACGCCAGCCTTGGGCGAGAGATCGATCTCGGTACGTGAAAACGTCCCGGCGAAATCGGCCTGGTTCGAGATCGCCGGGATTAGCACGCCGGTGGCTTGGCTGGAAGCGGTGGCATTCTTGTCTTCGCGGCCGAACCGCAGACCGCCGATCAGCGCCCAGCGTGGCAGGAAGAAATATTCGAATTGACTGAAGGCCGCGTAGGCCTGGCTGCGTTGCTGCAGGTCCACCCGTGCAGACTGCTGCGTGCCGAGCAGCGTGCCGGTAACCGGATTCAGCAAGGTCAGCGCAGTGCCGAGTGGTCCGGTCAGTGCGCCCGCCAGACTACCCGTGCTGCCGCCGGGCGAGAGCGTGTTGAGCGTGCCGTTGTAGTCGGCATTGGCCGCGGTGATGAAAGCGAATGCGGCACTCAGGTCTTCGATCTGGAACAGGTCCGATGTCTTCAGCGTGGAATCTTCGTAGTACAGACCCGCCACGAAACTGATGCCGTGACCGTAGCCGAAGAAGTCCGGATGATTGCCGGCAATGCGGAACTCCTGCGTGAACTGCCGCTGCGGACTCGGCTCGGCCAGGCCTTCCTTGATGAACGGAATGGCGGTGAAATCCGCATCGAGGTTGCGGTTGTTGACCAGCACCTCGGCGCCACCGCTGGTGGTCGTCACCACCAGACTGTGCATGCCGGTGAACTGGCTCAGATCGATATTGGCGGTGGCGCTGGCGCCGCGCAGGCTGTCTTTTTCCTGCGACGGCACGTTGTTGGAGCTTTGCCCATCGATGTTGGTTTCGGTGGCGGGATCGTAGGTCCGCGCCAGTGCCAGCAGGTTGGGCTGCTCGCGCTGCAACTGGAACAGGTTGTAGTTCGCGCTTTGCATCGAGATGAAGCCGCCCAAGTCGAGCGTCCAGTTCTGATGCGAGTCGTAGCGCAGTCGCACGCGACTGGTTTCCTGCTGCGAGTTGTTCTCGCGGCGATGAAGGTCTGTGTTGTACAGGATGCCGGGGTCACCGGTGTCGTAGTTGCCGGAAAAGCGGATCGACAGACCATCGCCCAAACTGGTTTGCGCGGCGGGCCGGAACGCCAGCCGGCCGCCTTCAGCGGATTCAAGTTCCCATTTGAATTGCCGCTCCTCGGTCGGCACCACGCTGGTGATGTTGATCAGCCCCGCCGTTACGTTCTTGCCGAACAGCGTGCCCTGCGGGCCGCGTAGCACCTCGAACTTGTCGACATCGTTGAAGAAGGCAGCCAGATAGTTGGAGCGCCCGTAGAAAACGCCGTCGTAGACCACGCCGACCGAAGGATCGAGGCCCTGGTTGGAATCGACGGTGCCGAAACCACGCACGGTGATCTGACCCGACGAGCCGCTGGCTTTGATCGTCGCGCCGGCGGTGTAGGGTGCGAGATCGTTGAAGCTGTCCGCGCCCACATCGTGGATCAGGTCGGCATTGAGTGAGCTGACCGAGGCGGGCACCTGCTCCAGCGTCTGCCGCGTTTTCTGCGCGGTGACATAGACCGCCGGCAGCTCGGTTTTAGACGGCGCTGCCTCTGCCGTCGGTGGCGCTTCCTGAGCCCAGATCACCGATGGAATCCATGCGCTGCAGATCAATCCGATCGAAGCGCGCAACATCCCCGTGCGCAACTGCATCCCGCAGTCGTCAACAGCCAATCGTTTCATTTCTCTCCCGACGTGGTCATTACCTGCCACGGCCATTTGTGATTTCGATATTGCTAAAGCCTGACGCCTGCAGAGCGTTACTTGCAGGCCCGCGCGCCCCTGGTTTGTGTCTTCAACTCCAGCATCAAGCCGTCGTAGCCCCTTTGCTTGATGATCTGTTCGTACTGTGTCGATCGCAGCGCCAGATCGCTGACGCCATCGGCGATCACGTTGATGATCTTCCACTGGCCATCGACTTGATGCAGCACATAGTCGAAGGTCACCGCATCTGTTTTTGATGGGTAGAGCCGCGCGTGGACCAGTTGGGCGTCAGCGGGCTGCTTCACCGTATCCAGCGTCTCGAATCGCTCGCCGTTGAATGACGTGAAGCGGCTGGCGTAGGTGGCAATCACCAGATCGCGGAAGCTGGCCTTGAATGCTTGGCGCTGCGTGTCATCGAGCGCGGCCCAGCGGCGGCGCAGGGCCAGTTCCGATAATGCCGGCAGGTCGAATGCCGTATCGACCGCGGGCGTGAGCTTCTGCGCGCGGCCGGCACAGCCTAGCGCGGGGCCGTCCCGCATCGTGTCCAGCAAAGTCTTGTGGAAGGCGGTGACTGCGTCCGCAGCGCTGCCAGACGCAAATGATGGCTGAAAAGCCAGCAGCGAAAACGCGGCAACTAAGAAAACAATTGGGCGGAGCATCGGTCAGAATCGGATCGGAAGGCGGCGGAATGAACAAGCGGCCTCGGTTATTTTTGCATCGCTCGACCGGCGATCCAAGGTACGCAAAAACTTTAACACGAGCCATTCATTGAACTCCGCGATTTCCAAATGGATAGACCGCGTGCAGCGCCACGCGCGGGTTGTCTTGATCGTCGCACTGATCTGGAGTGTGGCAATGGCGGCGATCGTCGCCAACCGCCTCAAGGTCGATACCGACAGCCGCAATCTGCTGTCCGCGGACTTGCCATGGCGCAAGGCCGATAAGGCGATCAATGAGCGCTTCCCGCAGCTGGACCACACGCTGGTGGCAGTCATCGATGGCGCCAGTGCCGAAACGCTGGAAGCCGCTCAACGCCGATTGATCGATCTGCTGCGTGCGCAGCCGGCGGCGTTTTCGGAGGTCTATGCGATCGATGCCGAACCGTACTTCCGCAAGAACGGCCTGATGTTTCTGCCGCCGGAGGCGCTGCAGCAACTGGCCGATCGACTGACGCAGGCACAGCCTTTTCTGGGCACGCTGGATCACGATCTCAGCATCCATGGCCTGTTCACTTTGCTGAGTCGCGCCCTGTCAGCGTCATCCGACCAGGGCTTCGATCTGACGCCGGTGCTCACGCAGATCGATAGCGGCACAGCCGCAGCGCTCGGTGACCAGACCGCGCCGATGTCATGGCAGACCTTGATGGGCGAGGATGGCTTGGCCGGCCGAGACGGTAGCCGTCGCTTCATCGAGCTCTCACCGAAACTCGATTTCAGCCAGCTGTTTCCTGCAGGTGTGCCGATGGATGCCGTGCGCGCCGCTGCGGGCGTCCTGCACGCCGATCCCGCACTGGCCGGCGTGAGGGTGCGGCTGACCGGCTCGGTGGCGATGGAGCATGAAGAACTGCACACCGCATTCGGCGGCGCCGGTCTGGCACTTGGCCTTGCGCTGGCGATGGCGGCGGCGCTGTTGTATCTCGCGTTGCGTTCGGTGCGGCTGGTGTTCAGCGCCGTCATCACGCTGGCAGTGGGGCTGCTGACGACGGCCGCATTCGCCGCGCTCGCGGTGGGGCATCTCAACCTGATTTCGGTTGCGTTCGGCGTGCTCTATGTCGGGCTCGGTCTCGATTACGCCCTGTATCTCTGCATGCAACTGCGAGAGCGCCTCGGACAGGGTCTGCCGCTGGATAAGGCGCTGTCGCAGGCGGCAGCGGACGTGGCGGGCTACATGCTGGTCTGCGCGTTGACGGTGTCCCTAGGCTTCTTCGCCTTCATCCCGACAGCGTTCACCGGCATCGGCGAGCTCGGCATCATCTCCGGTGCCGGCATGTTCATCAGCCTTGGCTTGAGCCTGAGTCTGCTGCCCGCCTTGATCCGGCAGCTGCCGCCGGATATCGCGCGCATTGCTTGGCGACCCACGGCCGAAGGGCGCTTTGCCGCAGTGCTGCGCTGGCCCTACCGGCATGCACGAGCGATCTGGATCGTCACGGCAATGCTCGCTGCAGTCTCGCTGTGGTTGTTGCCGCAGGCCCGCTTTGACGCCGATCCGCTGAACCTGCGCGATCCAAAGAGCGAAGCCCTGTCGACCTTCCGCGAGCTGGAGGCCGATCCCAACGTGCCGACGCTGACGCTCTCCGTGCTCGCACCCGATGCCGCGGCGGCCGCCGATCTGGCAAAGCGCCTGTCCGCGCTGCCGGAGGTCAAGCAGGTGCTGAGCCTGGATGCGTTCATTCCCACCGAGCAGGAGCAGAAGTTGCCGATCGTGCAAGACCTGGTGTTTGCACTTGGGCCGGCGCTGAGCACGCCGTCTGCCGACGGACCGCAGCCCTTGCAGCCGAACCAGGGTGATGCTGCAGCGCTGTCGACGCTGGTCGACTCGTTGCATGCGGCCATTGCAGCAAGCGGTGACAACCAGACGGCGCAGCGCGTCGAGCGGACACTGCTGGATCGTCTGTCGGCCGTGCAGACGCTGCTCGACAAGGGCGACAGCACGATCCTGCCGCGACTGCGCAGCGTGCTGCTCGGCAGCCTGCCGGCGCAGATCGACA
This sequence comes from Rhytidiadelphus loreus, assembly GCA_947034895.1. NCBI lineage: Eukaryota > Viridiplantae > Streptophyta > Bryopsida > Hypnales > Hylocomiaceae > Rhytidiadelphus > Rhytidiadelphus loreus. The sequence goes on from CAMQQG010000084.1 coordinate 12,671, forward strand.
ATTTGAAGACCGCACTGCAGGCCACGGCGGTGACCGCTGCGGACCTGCCACCCGCGCTGATCACGCGCTGGCAAAGCGCGGACGGCGAGCAGCGCCTGGAAGTCTGGCCGCGCGATCATCTCGATACACCTGAAGTGATGACGCGATTCATCGATGCGGTGCAGCGTGTCACACCGGACGCCACCGGTGCGCCGGTGGCGCAGGTGCAATCGGCGCATGCCGTCGTCGGCGCCTTCAGGATCGCGTTTGCCAGTGCACTGGTGGCCATCACGCTGGTGCTGATGCTGTTGCTGCGCAGTCTCGTCGACACGCTGCTGGTACTGGTGCCGCTGCTGCTGGCAGGACTATTTACAGTGGCCGGCTCGGTGTTGTTCGACGTGCCGTTCAACTTCGCCAACGTCATCGCACTGCCGCTGATTCTCGGCGTCGGCGTCGACTATGGCGTCTATCTGGTGCAGCGCGGACGCACGCCCGAGGCCGCTCGCGGCGGCTTGTTGCGCACCGGCACGGCGCGCGCTGTGCTGTTCGGCGCGCTGATCACGATGGCGAACTTCGGCAATCTGATGCTCGCGCGGCATCCCGGCATGGTCAGCATGGGTGCGCTGTTGACGATCGGTCTGGCGATGACCTTGCTGTGTGCGCTGGTGTTGCTGCCGAGCCTGCTGGCTTGGCGGTACGGCAGCAAAGAGCAGAGCGCGGGCACCGCGATATGATCGTCGGACTTCATTCGAGCATCTGAAATGGCTGTCGAAAATCCCCTGACCCAATCACTCGGTATCGCTGTGCTGACCGTTTCCGACACCCGCACGCTGGCGGACGACAAGTCCGGCAATCTGCTGGTCGAGCGGATCGAGCACGCGGGCCACCGGCTCGCTGCACGCGAGATCATCAGCGACGACAAATACGGCCTGCGCGCCCGCGTCAGCGCCTGGCTGGTCGATACAGCGATCGACGCGATCATCACCACCGGTGGCACCGGCCTGACCGGACGTGATCTGGTGCCGGAGGCGCTGCGACCGTTGCTGGATCGCGAGACCGATGGCTTCGGCGAGCTGTTCCGCTGGTTGTCCTATAACGATATCGGCACGTCTGCGCTGCAGTCCCGAGCGTTTGCAGGGAGTGCTAACGGCCGACTACTGTTTTGTTTGCCGGGCTCGCGAGGTGCCTGCGAGCTGGCCTGGGACCGGATCATCGGCGAGCAGCTGGATTCGACTACACGGCCGTGCAATCTGGCGGATCTGCTGCCGCGGATGCGTGAGTCGCCGGACGTGCCGGCCGTTAAGGGACCGTCGCGGCGCGATTGATCTGACGCTTGTCTGCCTCTCCCGCAAGTAGGTGGGGGAAAGACCCGGGCAATTGACTTATGCGCTGCGCTCGAAGCGAAGCTTGCGATCGCTTTCGCTGATCGCCAGATCATTGATGCTGGCATAACGCCGCTGCATCAGGCCGTTGGCTGCGAACTCCCAATTCTCGTTGCCGTAGGCGCGGAACCACTGCCCAGCGGCGTCGTGATATTCGTATTCGAAACGGACGGCGATGCGATTGTCGGCGAAGGCCCACAGCTCCTTCTTCAGGCGGTAGTCCAGCTCCTTCGCCCATTTGCGTTCGAGGAAGGCCTTGATCTCGGCGCGGCCGTTGATGAACTCGTTGCGGTTGCGCCATTCGGAATCCGGCGTGTAAGCCATCGACACACGCTGCGGATCACGCGCGTTCCAGGCGTCTTCGGCGGCCTGGATTTTCTTCAATGCGGTTTCCAGCGTGAAGGGTGGAAACGGCGGCTTGCTTTCGTCGGTCATCGGATCAACTCGTGGCGTGTATCAAGTGTGTTCCAGGCGTGCAGGGCAAGCGTAGACAACGTGGCGTTCACCGCGGGCAAATCCTACCAGCGTGATGCCGGCTTCCTCGGCAAGGCGGATCGCATAGGCTGTGGGCGCGGAGATCGCCGCCAGCAGGGGCATGCCGACGAGTGCGGCCTTCTGCACCATCTCGTAGCTCGCACGACTGGTGACGATGCCGAAGCCGCGCGAGAAATCAGTGGCGTTGCACAGCAAGTGGCCGATCAGCTTATCCAGCGCGTTGTGGCGGCCGACGTCTTCCCGCACCGCCGTGATCACGCCATTCGGCATCGCCCACGCCGCGGCATGCGTAGCGCCGGTGAGCGCGTTGGCTGGCTGCAGGCTGCGTAGCGCATCGAGCCCACGTTTCAGGGCGGCCGTCGTGATCGGCACACCGGCCGGCACGCGGCGCGGTGCACGCAGCGCTTCGGCGATGTCCTGCGCGCCACAGAGCCCACAACCGCTGCGGCCTTGCAGGTTGCGACGGCGTTGCGTCAGCGCATCGTACCGGGCTGCGGGAATCCGCATCGAGATTTCGAAACCGGCCTGAGCATCGCTGTCGTCGAGTGCGGTAACGCGATCGATGGTCAGCTCATCGACGGCATCGACGACGCCTTCGGTAACCGAGAAGCCGCGCGCAAAATCTTCGAAGTCGCCCGGAGTGGCCATCATCACCACATGCGGTTCACCGTTGTAGACCAGCGCCACGGGTACTTCCGCGGCGACCTGGTCCAGTGCGTTCTCGATGCTGCCGTCGCGACGGACCTGCACCGATACTGTCACCACGGCTGCCGATTCCTTGCCGTCCGCAGATGCCACAACGGCCTTGTTCATGGCACCGGCGTGCGCATCTGCTGACGCCCAGGATGGCTCAATCGGGACTCAGTGGAACAGCACCACGGCTTTCTGCAGCGTCTGCCAGACGCCCCAGGCCAGTGGAATGCCTACCGCCAGCCAGGCCAGCGCCACCCACAAGCCGGAGCTTGCTGGAGCCGTGGTGGTCGTAGCCACCAGCGGCGCGCCTTCGTGCGCCTGCTTGCGTACTTCGGCGAGTTCGGCATCGGACATGAACAGCGCTGGCTTGACCGGACGCACCAGCAGGTTGGCGATCAGGCCGATCACCAGCAGGCCGGCGAGGATCATCAGCGTCTTGTCGTAGGCAGCGGATTTAGCAACACCGCTGGCGAGCTGCGAGTCGCGGATGTAGTTGACCAGCAACGGGCCGAGCACGCCGGCCGTCGACCATGCGGTGAGCAGGCGACCATGGATCGCACCGACGAACTGCGTACCGAACATGTCCGCCAAGTAGGCCGGCACCGTGGCGAAGCCGCCGCCGTACATCGACAGGATGATGCAGAACGCGCCGACGAACAGCGCCACGCTACCGGCATGGCCGAAGGACGGCGTAAGTCCGTACAGCACGATGCCGAGCAGGAAGAAGATCGCATAGGTGACCTTGCGGCCGATCTTGTCCGAGATCGACGCCCAGAAGAAGCGGCCGGCGATATTGAACAGGCTCAGCAGGCCGGTGAAGCCGGCAGCGATGGCAGCGATGGCTTTCTTCTGATCGGCCGACAGATCATTGATGCCCAGATCGATGCCGATCAGGCGGCCGCCGAAGACTTCCTGAAGCATCGGCGAGGCCATTGCCAGCACGCCGATACCGGCGCTGACGTTCATGCACAGCACGATCCAGATCAGCCAGAACTGCGGCGTCTTGTGCGCGTTGTTCAGGTGCACGTGACCGCGGGTCACCATCGCCTTCTTGGGGTCGGCAGCCGGCGGCGTCCAGCCGGCCGGCTTCCAGCCCGACGGCGGCACGCGGTAGCCGAGTGCGCCGCCGAGCATGAACACCAGATAGATCGCAGCGAGTACCAGGAAGGTTTCCGCAACGCCCACCGACGTCGGCGAAGCGAAGGACGCCATCATCTTGTTGGCCAGCGGCGCACCGATCATCGCGCCACCGCCGAAGCCCATGATCGCCATGCCGGTCGCCATGCCGCGGCGATCCGGGAACCACTTGATGAGGGTGGACACCGGCGAGATGTAGCCCAAGCCGAGGCCGACGCCACCGATCAAGCCGGGGCCCAGCCAGATCAGCCACAGCTGATGCATCTGCACGCCGAGCGCGCCGATGGCCAAACCACCGGCCCAGCAGAAAGCGGCGACAACACCGGCCTTGCGCGGACCGGCGCGTTCCAGCCAGCCGCCCCAGAGTGCGGCAGACAGACCCAACACGACGATGAAGATCGAGAACGTCAGATTGACGGTCGTCACCTGCCAGTCGCAGGTGGTGGTGAACAGCTGGTCCATCAGTCCCGAGCCGGCCGCACAGGCCACGGACTGGGTGATGCCCAGCGCCTTCGACAGCGGCAGCCAGAACACCGAGAAACCGTACGCCATGCCGATGCACAGATGGATCGCGAGCGCCGCCGGCGGCACCAGCCAGCGATTGAAGCCGGGACCCGCAATGGTGTTTTCCTTCGACAGGAATCCGGTTGAAGAACCGGCTCCTGCGGCATCGGCTTTGAGGCTTGCCATGAACGTGTTTCCCCTGGTTTTAGTGAATTTCTACGCGATGACAAATAGTCGATTGTCGACACATCAGTAGCAACGCGACATTGGTCGTAGTCTAGCTTCTGATGGGTGTCGATCCTGTTGCAGCCAGGTCGCCCGCTCAAAAAAACATTTAGCGCGATCGGCTGGGTCGACGTGCATCCTTATGCGTCATATCACGGCCTATGCCGGTCGTGGCGCATAACGATCCCCGGATTACAAACGCGTACCTGAAAATGCTGGCAGCAGGCAATACGACCGTCCGTTGACCTTGCAACGGACTTGCCGATCATCAGAAAGATTTAGCTGAATGATTTGGTCGGGGCGAGAGGATTTGAACCTCCGACCACTTCCACCCCAAGGAAGTGCGCTACCAGGCTGCGCTACGCCCCGACATGTTCGAATTGTACCGTGCAGGAGTGGTGCATCGGGTGCCGCGGTAAAACGAATCGATCAAAACGGCCAGCGGTTGAGCAGGTTCTCCAGCTCGTCTCGAATCTGCCGCAGTTCCTGCTGCTTGCGATTAGCGGGAACCCCAACGGCGGCGGGTGCAATGACTGCCGGCGAAGACTGAATGATCGCAGTCGGCGTTTCATCGCGAGGCTGCTCACGCAGCCGCAATCGGGCGCCGCCGATGGTGAAGCCCTGTTCGTAGAGCAGGCTGCGGATCTTGCGCACCATCAGCACGTCGTCAAGCTGGTAGTAGCGACGGTTGCCGCGACGCTTCACCGGCTTGAGCTGAGTGAACTCCTGCTCCCAATACCGCAGGACGTGAGCCTTGACCGCGCACAGTTCGCTGACTTCGCCGATCGCGAAATAGCGCTTGCGCGGAATTTCCGGCAACACCTGGAGTTCTACCGCCAGCTTCATTCCCTGCTACCCATCCACGCTCACCCTGAGCCGGAGCTTTTGTCCGGGCCGAAAGGTTACGACACGGCGTGCAGAAATCGGAATCTCTTCCCCGGTCTTGGGATTGCGGCCAGGACGCTGGTTCTTGTCGCGCAGCTCGAAGTTTCCGAAGCCTGAGAGCTTCACCGACTCGCCGGATTCCAGGCGCGTGCGTACCTCCTCGAAGAACAGGTCGACGAATTCCTTCGCCTCACGCTTGTTGAGCCCGAGTTCATCGAACAGGGCTTCTGCCAGTTCTGCTTTGGTAAGTGCCACGATGCGACCTCAACTTCCTCGTACAGAGGCCCCCAGTTGGGTAGACACATGGCGGACTATTCCGGCCACCGCTGTATCTACTTCGTCAACGGTCAGCGTGCGTGAAGCGTCCTGAAATATCAAGCCCAGTGAGATGCTTTTGCTGCCGGTAGTGAGACCGGGTCCACGGTAGACATCAAAAACGCTTACGGTCTTGAGCAGGGCGCCGCCCGCGGCGCGGATCGACTCCAGCAGCTGCTGTGCCGAAACCGTGTCGGCCACTTCCAGCGACAGGTCGCGTCGGGACGACGGCAGATCCGAAACCGCGCCGGGCCGTGGAATCGAGCGCTGGCGCAGGGCATCGGCGTCGATCTCGAACAGGATCAGCGCATCGGTGATGTCCAGCTGCGTGGCCAGCTGCGGATGCAGCGAGCCGATCCAGCCGACGCTGCGGCCCGCACGCAGGATGCGCGCGCTGCGACCCGGATGTAGCGCGGGATGTTTGTCCGCGGCAAAGCTCCAGTCCGCGCCATCGCCGCCGAACAGGCTTTGGAGATCGGCCTTGACATCATGGAAATCGACTTCGCGCTTGGCTGAACCCCATTGTTCGGCGAGTGCGGCACCTGCCGCGAGGCCAGCCAAGCGGATCGACTCGGAGTTGACCTCGCCGTCGATGGCAAAGCAGGCGCCGGCTTCGAACAGGCGCGCACGCAACTGCTGGCGCTGGCGGTTGTAACGCCAGGTGGCAACAAGCCCGCTCCACAGGCTGGTGCGCATCGCGGCCATGGTTTCGGCAATCGGATTGTCGAGCATCACCGCCGCGACCTCCGGATTCAGCAGTGACTGCAGCTTCGGATCAACGAAGCTGTAGGTGACGATTTCCTGATAGCCGCGGGCGACCAGCGCGTCCTTGAACTCGTTGATCGGGCGCTGTGTTTCCAGCGGCACGGCCGGTGCCAGCTCGGCGGCATAGGCGCGCGGTGGAATGTTTTCGTAACCGAACAGTCGGCCGACTTCCTCGACCAGATCGGCTTCGATGCGCAGGTCGTAGCGGTAGGGCGGAACACGCGCCAGCCAGGCACCCTCACCATCGGCACTTGTCGTGATGCCGAGTCGACCCAGCAGTTCAGGAATCTGTTCGGCCGGTAGTTCGTAACCGAGGAGCTTGGTGACGCGTGCATGCCGCAGGCGAATCTCGGCGATGTAGGCCGGCGCGGTGCCGACTTCGATCACCGGGCCAGCGATACCGCCGCAAATCTGCTGGACCAGTGCGGTAGCGCGCTCAAGTGCATGACGCTGCAGCGAGGGATCAACGCCGCGCTCGAAGCGATAGCGCGAATCCGACAGCAGCCGATGACGGCGGGCCACTGGTGGCGATGGAGATCGGATCGAAGCAGGCGGCTTCGAGAAAGATCGAGGTCGTCGCGGTGCTGACGCCGGAGGCGCTGCCGCCCATCACGCCGGCCAGCACCAGCGGCCCGGAGTCGTCAGCAATCAGCAGATCCTGCGGTGTGAGCTCGATGGTCTGCTCGTTGAGCAGCGGCAGCGTCTCGCCAGCCTGCGCGCGACGGACGCGCACCGCACCGTTGAGACGTTCCAGATCGAACGCGTGCATCGGCTGGCGCGAGTTCAATCAACACGTAATTGGTGACGTCAACCAGCGGATGGATCGTGCGGATGCCGGAGCGGCGCAGGCGTTCGCGCATCCAGTCCGGCGTGCGTGCATCCGGGTTGATGTTGGTGACGGCGCGGCCGAGATAGTGCGGGCAGCCGGCAGCGTCTTCGACGATGACGTCCTTGGTGACAGCCGATACAACGCTTGCCGCTACCACCGGCGGGCTGCAGACAGCGAGCCCGTAGAGCGCACCGACTTCGCGCGCGAGCCCGGCGATGCTGAGGCAGTCACCGCGATTCGGCGTCAGCTCCAGTTCGATCTGGCGATCGACCAGGCCGAGGTATTCGACGATCGGTGTGCCGGGCTTGGCATCGACATCGAGCTCGATCAGGCCATCGGATTTCTCCACCAGTGCCAGCTCTTCGGCCGAGCACAGCATGCCGTTGGACTCAACACCTCTGAGCGCGGCCTTGCGGATCTCGGTGCCGTTCGGCAGTCGCGAGCCGGGCAGCGCCGCCGGCACCAGAATGCCGGGCCTTGCGTTGGCGGCACCGCAGACGATCTTCAGGGTCTCGCCGGTCCCGGCATCGACATCACAGACGCGAAGACGATCGGCTTGCGGATGCGGCTCGGTCGCCAGAATCTTTGCGACGACCACGCCCTGTGTCTTGGCCGCCGCCAGCGGCTCGGCCGAGGCTTCGATACCCGCCATGTTGAGCCGATGACAAAGCTCATCGGCGGTGACTGACGGATTCACCCATTCACGTAACCAGTTTTCACTTAGTTTCATTTTGAGACTTCGGCAATAGCCGTCCCTGGCGGGACCTCAGTATTTTTTCTCGACCGCGGCCCGGCCATCCTTGGCCGGTCATTCAGCCGGCTCGCGAGCAGTGCTCGCGAAGCAGCCGGTTTCATCACTTGAACTGCTCCAGAAACCGAAGATCGTTATCGAAGAACAGCCGTAGGTCGTCGACGCCATAGCGCAGCATCGTCAGGCGGTCTGCACCCATGCCGAAGGCGTAGCCGCTGTAGCGCTCGGAGTCGATGCCGACAGCTTCCAGCACGTTGGGATGCACCACGCCGCAGCCGAGCAGTTCCAGCCAGCGCGACGGCTGACCTGGTTGCTCCCACTTCATGTGAACATCCGCACCGGGCTCGACGAACGGGAAGTACGAAGGCCGGAATAGCGCCTCGACATCGCGCTCGAAGAACAGCGAAAGGAATTTCTGCAGGTCGTGCTTGAGATCGGCCAAGCCGACGTTCTCGGCGACGTAGAGGCCCTCGACCTGGTGAAACATCGGACTGTGCGTCCGATCGAAATCGACGCGATAGACGCGACCCGGACAGATGATGCGGATCGGCGGCTTGCGCTGCTGCATCGTACGGATCTGCACCGGTGAGGTGTGCGTGCGCAGCAGCCGTGCGCCATTGAAGGCGTAGAACGTGTCCTGCATTGCGCGCGCGGGATGCGATTCAGGAATGTTGAGGGCCTGGAAGTTGTGCCAGTCGTCCTCGATCTCCGGGCCTTCGACGGTCTCGAAGCCCATCGCGTTGAAGATGCGTTCGATGCGGCGCAGCGTGCGCGTGACCGGATGCAGGCCACCGACATCGATACCGCGGCCGGGCAGGGTGACGTCGATAGTTTCGGTCGCCAGCCGTCGCGTCAGATCGATATCGGCGATGACCTTGGCGCGGGATTCAAGCTCGCTGGTCAGCGTCTGCTTGACCACGTTGATGCGCTCGCCAAAGGCCTTGCGCTGTTCATGCGCCAGCCCGCCGAGTTGCTTGAGCAGTTCGGTGACGCGGCCTTTCTTGCCGAGCAGATCGACGCGCAGTGCATCCAGTGCGCGTGCATCTGCGGCTGCCGCGATGTCTGACTGCGCCTGGGCCGTCAGCGCATCGAGATCAGGGACTGTGTTCTTAGCAGGAGCGTCAGTCATTTCAAGGCATCAGGTGGCTTGATCAGCATTGAATGGGGGATGAATCGGGCGGATAAATCAATGGGCATGAAAAAGGGGAGGGCGTTGCCGCCGCTCCCCTTTCTGTACAGCTTGAACGAAAAGCCGCAGCGATCAGGCAGCGAGCTTGGCCTTGGCCTGCTCGACCAGATTGGTAAACGCTGGCTTGTCGTTGATCGCGATGTCGGACAGCACCTTGCGATCCAGCTCGACGCCGGCCAGCTTCAGGCCGTGCATGAACTGGCTGTAGGACAGGCCGTTCTCGTTGGAAGCCGCATTGATGCGGACGATCCACAACGCGCGGAATTCGCGCTTCTTGACGCGGCGATCGCGGTAGGCGTACTGGCCGGACTTGATGACCTGCTGCTTGGCGGCGCGGAAAACGCGTGAGCGGGCGCCGTAATAGCCCTTGGCCTTCTTGATGATTTTCTTGTGACGTGCGCGGGCGGTTACGCCCCGTTTGACTCGTGCCATCTGTAGTTACCTCTTCGATATTGACGTTTGTGGTGACGCTTTTTTCTGTTCGCTGAGCGAATCTTGTTATGTACGGGGTCGCCTCTTCTTGCGACCCCGCTGAAACGTGGTTATACGGCGGAAGGGCGAAGCCCTTACGCGTATGGAAGGAGCTGCTTGACTTCCTTGACGTCCGACGCATGAACCATCGTCGGTCCGCGCAGATCGCGAATGCGCTTCGGCGACATCTTGGTCAGGATGTGGCGCTTGAACGCGCTGGAGCGCTTGAAGCCGCCCGAGCCCGTCTTGGAGAAGCGCTTGGCAGCGCCCTTGTTGGTTTTCAGCTTCGGCATGGTAGTCAACTACTCCTAGGCGGGGTCGGAAAAGACTCGACCCCGAAATCAAAAAATTAAAAAACTATCTCTTACGCGGGCCCATCACCATCACTGCCTGACGACCTTCGAGCTTCGGATACTGCTCGATCAACGCCAGTTCTTCCAATTCCTTCTTCAGGCGCTCGATCAGCTCGAAACCGAGCTCCTGATGCGCCATCTCACGGCCCTTGTAGCGGATCGTGATCTTGACCTTGTCGCCTTCCTCGAGGAATTCCTTGAGGTGCTTGACCTTGGTCTGGTAGTCGCCTTCGTCCGTAGTCGGACGGAATTTGACTTCCTTGACCTGAATCTGTTTCTGCTTCTTCTTTGCGGCCTGCTGCTGCTTGTCTTTCTGATAGATGTACTTGCCGTAGTCCATGATCTTGCAGACCGGCGGCTCTGCCGTTGGCGAAACCTCCACCAGATCCAGACCTGCTTCGACGGCCTTGGCGATGGCATCTCGCGTCAACATGATGCCGACCTGTCCACCATCCGCATCGATCACACGCACCCGGGGGACGTTGATTTCTTCGTTGCGGCGATCCTGACGTTCTGCGCTGATACGCAAGCTCCTCTAAACAAAATAAACGCCGACGAGCACAGCGTCGCCGGCGGACAAGGGCGGCATTATAGGGATTGGGCGGGTATCCGCACAAGTATCGGCACGCTTGGGATGACAGGCCGGCAAAAGCCGCGCAAACCGCCGAATCCCGTCAGCGGCAGGCGCTAAAAAGCCCGATTTCGCTGGATCGGGCTTTAATCGAGCTTCGACTCGCTAAGAATAGAGCGCGGGCAGCAGCGGCGGCTTGCGGGTGGAGGTGGATGGCGCTGGCAGATCCTTCAGCTGGCTCGACAGCGCTGCACCGTTCCATTCGCCGCCGGTAAAGCAGGCGCGGTCCAGTTGCTCCAGCAGCTGGGTCACCCGTGCGTCGTCGAGGCGCGCGGCCACGGCCTCGAGGCCGCTCGGCGGTCGGTCCGGCCAAACCAGTGCCGCCCAGGCCAGCAGGTTGCGACGTGCCAGTCGCGGCGTGTTGTCCTTGCAGGCCTGGTGAAAGGCCTTGCGTGCGGCGCTGGCATCGACCGCAAGCGGGGCGGTTCTTGTCGACGGTGTCACGGCGTCCGGCCGCGGGCGACGACGCACCCACCAGAACACCACCAGCGTCATCACCCACAGCAGGGCCAGTGCGGCGCTGACCCAAATCCACAGTGTGTGCCGCTCGGTGATGCCGCCGCCCAGATGGACCGCCGGCTGGTCCAGACCAAGGGCCGGTGCGGTTGTCGATGGCTGCGTCGAATCGTCCGTCGTCGACGGCGATGGCGGCGGCACGGCAGGAGCGGAGCCGCCGATGGCGGGCTGCACATCGAGCGTCGGCGCCTGCAGCGTGATCACATGCGGAACATTCTGCGCGGTATCCCACCAGGTGATGGCCAGCGGTGGAATGGTGTACTGACCAGGTTGGCTGGCGATCACCGCGATGTCCTGTTCGCGGACACCGGTGATTTCGCCGCCCTGCGCGGTGGTGTCGACCTTCGCCTGATCCGGGTAGGCCTTGAGGCCGTCCGGCAACTTCAGCTTGCTGGCCAGATCCGGCAGCTGGGCACCGGTCAGTCCGGTCGCTTCCATTCGCAGGTGCAAGGTCATCGGCTCGCCGACATGGCTGCTGCTGCCATCCGGGCGCCAGCTCTGTTCGAGCTTGACCTGCTTCGCCGGCAGCCAGTCGCCGCTGGTGATCGATGCCGGACGTGGCTGCACCTCCAGCTGGATCGGGTCGCCGTGAATCCGTAGCGGCCGCGTGGCCCCCATCATGCCGGCGAACGGCGTGCCGCTGAAGAACGAATCATCGTCGAACGGATTGCGGCTGCGCGTATCGGTGACCTGCGCATCCAGCGTCGGGCCTTCAAGAGTTGCCGCGCCGCTGCGCTGCGGCAGCAACAGGTACTTGCGTTCGACCGTTTCATAACGATGGCCGTTGCGGGTCTCGCTGCCCTGCTGATCCTTGCCGAGCTGCTGCACGGTGACGTCGCTGTTGCCTGAAAAATCGAGTGCGGCCTGCTGCAAGGCCTGATCGGTATGCAGCTTCACCGTCAGCACCGAGGTGCCCTGCACGAACGGTTGCTTCGGTTCCAGC